>VWZI01015511.1:343938-367551 GCA_013396835.1 Psilopogon haemacephalus
TCTGCCTGTGCAGCTCTCTCTAGATGGGTGCAGGACTCTGCACTTGCTGAGCCTCCTTTGGTTGCTCTGTGCCCAGTTCTGCCTGTGCAGCTCTCTCTGGATGGGTGCAGGACTCTGCACTTGCTGAGCCTCCTTTGGTTCCTCTGTGCCCAGTTCTGCCTGTGCAGCTCTCTCTGGATGCCCTCACAGCCTGCAGCTGGCTCAGCCAAGCCTCCCAGTTTGGTTCCACCAGCAAAGCTGCTGAGCAGCCTCTGTCTGTCTGTGCCCTCAGCAATGGCACTGATGAAGATGTTGAATAGGACTGGACCCAGCACTGATCCCTGGGGGACTCCACTGGTCACAGCTCTTCAGCTGACCCTGGCACCATTGGGCACCACTCTCCAAGCTCTGTCCTGTACCCAGCTCCTAAAGCACCTCCCTGCCTGCTCTGCCCTCCCACACTGCCTGAGCTTGCTCACCAGGCTGATTTCCTCCCCCCTCAAGAAACAACAACCAGCTCCTCCCTGCAGGTCAGGGTGTGGGCACTGAATTAAATCCATGTGACAAATGATCTCAGATTGGGCTGGGAAAAAGAAAATAAATCATAAATCTCTGCTGAGTGGGCACATTTTCGAGCAAACAGCTCAAAATAACTTGCTTAGCAAATTAATATAAAGCCTTTGACATCAGAAGTGCTTCAGGCTGACATCCACACAGCTGCTACAATGGAAGATTTTCATCCTGAGCATTAAGAGGGAAGAAAGGTCAGAGGAATTAATCGAGCAAACAGATAGGAAGTCTGGAGCTGGCAGTCATCACAGGCCCCAGATCAATGGGGATTTGCCTGGCAGGACAAACCAATCACTGCCTGTAGGAGCATTAAACTGGGCTGGGATCAAGCAGACAGAAATCTATTTGGGGAAGGCTTTTCTGTCTGCCACGGGTCCTTTTTGGGAGCACTCCCTTTCCAAAGGCTGGGCTTTTCCATCCTGGCAGGGAGCAGTAAATCCTGCCCCACGCTGTAATGAGGCAGCCTCATCTAACTACCTCAATAAGCATTTGGCCCCCCCCAAGCACCTCCTTTTTTTTTCCCCCAATGCCCAACTTCATGGCTGTGGAAGTAAGAGTTAATGTACCAAAAAAGAGAACGATAAGCCCTTGGCCAGAGTCATCACCAGTAGATTCCGGCTCCGTTTTGGGTTTTGAACTGCAGTGATGCTAATAAACAACAAAGCTCAGCCCCAGCCCGCAGGATGTGCTGAGATCCATCAGTGGCAGTTCTGCAGCTGCCAGGACAGGAGACAGCCCAAGCAGCCCTCTGGAAAGTGTCCTCTAGGTTCCTGGAGCTCCGTGTGCTGCTCTGGGGTCAGGAGGTGCTGGGGGATGCAGTCACAGTTTGGTGCAAAACCTTGTGGGGTGTTTTTTTGCATATGTTTCTTTTGTGGCAGCCTCTGCCCCTGCCCTGCCCTCCCAGAGCCTGCTGGCTCACACACCTGGGAAGGGCAGGCTGGGGGACCACTGCACCTTCAGCTGGCCTGGAGTGACCTCTGAGTTTACCCCTTTGTGACAGAAAATGTCAATAATATATGCACCAACCTTGGCAAGACTCCCTTCTCTCCTCTGCCTGGAAAGGACTCCACAAAACCTCCTCCTAGCTGCCAAGTTCTTTTCTCTCAGTGCCTCTGCTGGAGTCAGCTTCCAAATGAACTCTGCAGCACTTCCCTCTAGTCTCTGCTTCCAGTTGGCCAGGGCTTTGAAATGCACTAGAAAGGGTCATGTTTCCTGGAGATGGAGAAGTCTTTGACTTCATTCACCTGCCGAAGTGGCTTTCAAAGCCATCAGAGCTATTTCTGGCCCAGCTCATGCTGATGCCTTTCAGTTATTGCTAGCACATAACACACAACCTGGCAATAACTGCAGCTGGGGTAGAGAGCATTTGATTAGAATATTACTTCCAATATGTCAGGGTTATGTTCTCCAGGCAGCAAGCAACCAGGGCAATGTGTCTTCAGAAGCTTCCTCTCACAGCTGAGGCAGGGTAATAGGCTGCCTGCAAGCTCAGGAAGCTGGAGAAGTGGAAGCCAGGAGACCCCCACCTGGAGTAGTGCATCCAGTGCTGGAGCCCCTGGGCCAAGAGGGATGTGGAGATGCTGGAGGTGTGCAGAGAAGGGCCCCGAGGATGCTCAGAGGGCTGCAGCAGCTCTGCTGTCAGCACAGCCTGAAAGAGTTGGGGCTGTGCAGGCTGCAGAAGAGGAGGCTCCCAGGGGACCTTCTGGTGGCCTTCCAGCATCTGAAGGGGGCTGCAGAAAAAGCTGGGGAGGGACTTTTGAGGTTGTGAGGGAGTGACAGGACTGGGGGGAATGGAGCAAAGCTGGAGGTGGGGAGATTGAGGCTGGAGGTGAGGAGGAAGTTGTTGAGCATGACAGTGGTGAGAGGCTGGAATGGGTTGCCCCTGCAGGGAGGTGTTTGGGGCCAGATCCCTGGAGGTGTTTTTGGCCAGGCTGGCAGAGGCTGTGGGCAGCCTGCTCTAGGGTAGGGTGTCCCTGGGCATGGCAGAGGGGTTGGGACTGGCTGATCCTTGTGGTCCCTTCCAACCCTGACTGATTCTAGGATTCTAACTCACAGGCTTCACAGAAGAGCTGAGCCTGGCTCCTGTGGCTGCCCTTCACAACCACTCTCCCCAGTTTACACTGCAGCCCCTGTGAATTTTAACCCTGAAGAGCCCAGCGAGGTCCCCTGCTCGCAGACTGCCACTGAAGCAGAGGGAGCAGGCTTGGGGGACAGGAGGTCTGCAAGCACTCTGAGCCTGTGGAGCTGCACTGCCATGGCAGCAAGGGTCTCACGTGTGTGAACAGCGAGCCTGATCCTGCACGTTTGGAGGGGAGGTGTGGGCTGAGAGGCTGCAGCTGCTACAGCAAGCCCAGACACTCCCCACACCCAGGGAAGGAGCACAGGCAGAGCTTGTTCCGTGCTCAGCACATTTACACCTCACAGCAGACAACAGGAAGGGAGAAAGCCAAGCAGTCAGGTGAGGAACAAGTGGCTGCTGGATTAAATATCACCTGAAAACATCACCCCTAGAGCGAGATGCTGGCTGCAAGGGAGCCAGAAGAAAGTTGTTCTGCTGACTGGAAAACAGCAATCAGGTAAGAGGAGCAGAAAGCATCGAGTGTTGCTTCAGGAGAGACAGAGCAGGATCCTTTCATGCTGGGGACAAGTGCTACAGCAATCCTCTCTTGTTTGCTGTCTCTAGTGGCTCTCAAGTCCTTCCTGGCAGCCCTCTAAACAGGCAGCTGAGATGAGCACTAAGGTTAGCAGCTGTGTGTGCACAGGTACACAAGTATGCACCAAGTGCTCTGTCTGTAACTTACTGCTGTCCAGCCTCTTGCTCTCATGGACAGGGACAGTTTCTGCATAGATTGTGCTTCCTAACAGTGGCAAAGCCTCCTTGTACATCAGCATTGGAAGCAAACGCTGCTGTCAGCCATGCCTGTGTCTCTCTTGCTGGACAAGCCCTGCCTGGGCAGGCTGAAATGAAGCAGTGCATAAACTTCCCTCAGCTGCTTGCTGCCCTGCTCAGCACAGACAGGGGTGTCCAGCTGGGACCCCTTCAGGTGACACACTGCTTCTGCTCTCAGGTTAAAGACACTCGATGCTGCAGGAGGGAAGTTCCCCCTGGAGCACATCCTGCTCACATTTCCATCTCTCATCTTTGGAGGTGAGGAGGAAGTTGTTGAGCATGAGAGTGGTGAGAGGCTGGAATGGGTTGCCCCTGCAGGGAGGTGTTTGGGGCCAGATCCCTGGAGGTGTTTTTGGCCAGGCTGGCAGAGGCTGTGGGCAGCCTGATCTAGGGTAGGGTGTCCCTGGGCATGGCAGGAAGGTTGGAACTGGCTGATCCTTGTGATCCCTTCCAACCCTGACTGATTCTAGGATTCTATGATTCTCTGATCTTGATTTATTGGTGTTGTTTGGCTTTGTATCTTTCAGAGCTGCTGCCTCATTTCTATGCACTTACTATTTCTTACCAACACCTCCACTTTATGAGGATTATATTAAGTAAATGTTTGGTTTGTTTTCGTTTGTTTTGTGTTTTTTTTTCTTTATAAAGCAAGCTACATCCCCTTGCTGTTTTTCTCCAGTGGGCTGCATTTGGAGATCTAAGAGTGTCTACAGGGCAGCTTAAATCAAATCCCAGGCTGAGGAGTTCTGTACAAAACGTCCTCCCTGAGGCACAGTATTTCTTCATCATAAAAGTTATTCCAGCTATTTAAACCCCAGCTGAAACAAAGTTTTATTTGTGCTTGTATTACCCTTTCAATTAAAATATTTCCTTAGTTCCGCAGGTGATTTAAATCCAACCACTGCTGGAAAGCAGCAGGGGGGTTCAGAGCTTTCACTGTCTCTTAACAGCCTCTAAGAGCTCTAAACCTTTGGTGGCTGTGCGAGGAGCCGGGCAAGGGCTGCCTGCTCACCCAGCAGAGGGCTGCTCACCCCCAGCGCTCTTTACCGGCTCAGCATCTCCCGCACTTTGCTCCGCACCACCGGCAGAGTACCTCCTACAGGTGACCAGAGCTGCTCTCCACAGCAGTCCCTCACTCTGTGATCCAAAGGCAGTGAGGAGCCTGCGCTGCCTTCCGCACATTTGGCATCGAGAGGCAAAGCAGAAGGCAGCCGGGGGAAAAAACTCCTTTACAGATGCCATTATGGGTTAGATGGGTTCTCACTTGCTATTACCAACCTGTTCCCTTCCTTCGGGCAGCTCCGAGAAGAGCTGATAGCTAAGGGCTGGCAGAAGGAAAATGCCACGAAGTGGCAGCAGGTGCTGCATGGAGAGCAGAGCCTGCCCCAGTGAGCATGGGGAGGGAACCTGCAACGTCCTGTCCAGCAAAACACACAGGAGAGAGCTCTCCAAAGGCTCCTGCAACTGGACCAGGCTTGGACCAGCTTTGCTTGAGACTTTCCTTTCTGGTTGCCTTTTGCCTGCACTCTGAGAGGCTGCAGTGATGATTCAGAGAACTCAGCAGCAGGACAGAACCCAGAGAGCTCTCTTTGCCGGTGGTTTGCAGATGCAGACAGCAGAAATCCCTTCTCTTCCTATGAAGCATTTCCACTGCTTCCTATGAAGCATTGCTTCACTGCAAGGCACAAGGACAGGCTTGCAAAACTGCAGCAGCAACCCCCAGAGAAGGCAGCAGTGCCTTGTGAAATTGTACTTCTAAATCCAGAGGTTATTGAACTTCCCCATTTGCCTGACTTTCATATGCAGCCTTTGAAGCTCTGCTCAGGTTGCTGCGCAAGGAGATAAAATTAATTTTTTTTTTTCCCCAAAGTGCTCTCCTGGGTGGCAGTTCTGAAGCTCTAATCCTGAAGAATGCCCCAAATGGAAGACAGAAATAATGCAAAGTCTATTTTTTTGTTTGGTTTACCCAAGCCTCCTGACTTTGAGGGTTCTGATTCATCATTATTTGGTCTATTAATCATGGCTGACAAAACATGGGCTACTTCTGTGCTGAGGGCTAAGGCTTCCTCTTTTCTTCAGTCCTGCTTCTTTTCATAGTCTCTGAGAGGGTCTTTTGGCTCCTGGCTCCCACCTGGCTTTATAAAATCACCTCTGAGAGTGAGTGAGTGCTGCTCAGCCACTCTGAGGTACCGATGGGCTGTGTTCTTGCCCTTGATGTCCCCCAGGAAGGTAGCACAAGGGTCACAACCTTACCTGAGCAGCCCCACTGAGCAGATGCTCCATTTGAGGGTGGAGGCAGAGGAATCACTATGCCAGGACTCATTGTGGCAAACTGTGAATGCCTGAGAGTGAGGTCAGGAAAATGATCTCTGCCTGCCTCTCCTGCTGGCTGGGTTACGCTCAGACTGAGGGCTGAATTTTAAACCAGGTTGGTGACAATCCAGAACAATCCTGCACCATATGGTGTGAGAGGGTTATTTGGTAAGAAGCCATAGATCTATTGGTGACACAGACTGGGGGGAGTGGGAGCTTGAGTTTGAACGTGGAAACAAAATTTGGATGGGCAACATCAGCTTCTCCGGAGCATGTTTGGAATGCAAACTGAGTGTGTGATGGAGCAAACCCTCCAGTGATCATGGACTCAATCAGGGCAGGCAGGGAAAGGGGAGGCTTTCCCATCCTAGGAGCTAGATGTGCTGGAAGGTGTGGTTCCTCACAGCCAGCAGCTCTAAAGCCAGGCACTGAGCAGACCTGTGACTTCTGATAAAAGGAAAGAATTCCCTGTTCTGCTTCCAGCAGAGGCAATGTGAGCATCTGTGTTTTCAGCAGCCTTCTGTCTCCTTTCGTCATCTCTGCTTCTGAGCAAAATACTGACTGACACTGAGGATCTGATGCTCTCCCTGTCTGGGAATCTCTCTGGCTGCCTGCTATGAATTCAGAGGATCTGTGGAAAGGACCCCCTGAGACTTGGTCTCACCAGGGCTGGACAAAACAGATTGGAAACTTAAGTGCTAAAATAATGCTGAGAAAAGGTTTGTGTCTGCAGCCACAGCTTGAGGAAAACCCTCACTCGCTTTTCCTTTGTATTTAGAATCCTAGAATCAGTCAGGGAAGGGAGCACAAGGATCAGCCAGTTCCAACCCCCCTGCCATGCCCAGGGACACCCTACCCTAGAGCAGGCTGCCCACAGCCTCTGCCAGCCTGGCCAAAAACACCTCCAGGGATCTGGCCCCAAACACCTCCCTGCAGGGGCAACCCATTCCAGCCTCTCACCACTCTCATGCTCAACAACTTCCTCCTCACATCCAATCTGAATCTCCCCACCTCCAGCTTTGCTCCATTCCTCCCTAGTCCTGTCACTACAATCAGAAGGGATGAAAAGATCATCAAAGATTCCCCGAACTAACTCAGGAGGAAGTTAGTATCTGGAGTTTCCTCCAGATGTGGCAGTGAAAATCTGCTCTCTGACTTGTGATCTGCCCCTGATCACCAGGTTTGTTAGGACAGAGACTCTCTCAGCCTGATTTTCAAGCTCCATGGGTTGGATTATCCTCCACAAGGTCAGGATGCCAGAATTCTTGCCTGCAGCTTTAGAGAATGGATGCAGAGTGGTGGAGGAATTGTAGACCATCCTGTATCTCCTGAAGGTCACCCTGCCTTACAGAGGCACTTCAAAGGTCCTTTGCCAAATGTAAAGCTTGGCTTTCAAAGCTGGTGGTGAGACACTGGCACAGGTTGCCCAGGGAGGTTGTGGCTTCTCCTTCCCTGAAAGTGTTCAAGGCCAGGTTGGATGAAGCCTTGAGTGACCTGTTCTAGTGGGAGGTGTCCCTGCCTATGGCACAGGGGGGTTGGAACTGGCTGAGCTTTGAGCTCCCTTCCAACCTAAACCATTCTATGATTCCTAATTCTGGATGTTTTTGGGGTGCACACCCATTCCTTCTGACTAGCACTTGGAAAAGGCAAGTACCTTGCAGCAGCATTTAGGAATTACTCACTCTGAGTCCTTTAATCCTCCTTGAAGGCTTCTGCTCTGCTGCTTTACACACAGGAGGTTCTGGGGCTTGGGTGGGAAGTGAAGAGCATCACTGTGGCACAGAAAGTCTTCTGAATTGTAGCTATTAGAGAGCATTAAGCAATAGCCCTGGGTAAGAAGTGTCAGCAGCCCATAATAGCATCTTCATTTTGTGGTGGAAAAAATGGATGGGTCTAAGCAGAGATCTGAAAATCCCTATTAAATTCAATCTTGATGCTAACAGCAGATAAGTATAATGAAGACTCTAAACAGATCAGCTTTCATACATATGAATAAAATACTTACTATGCAGCATGTCTGAGTGGTTGACACCATCAGAAAGTCTACCCTTGAACACCAGGAAAGGTTGAAAATGTCCTTTGGTAGCCAGAAAGAAGCTTTGGGCTGGGTGTGTGGCTCACTTTGGAGGTCACTGGCTGTAAGGCTTTGTTCCTGACAAACATGACAGCTCTGCTGAGTGTGGGACAAGAGCTCCCTGCTCGGCTGTGAGCACAGCTAAGCTCCTCTCTGAGATAGTGCTGAGGGTCCCATGCCCTGAGCACAGAACCACAGAATCTTAGGGCTTGGAAAGGACCTCAAAAGCTCAAGTCAGATTCATTTGGCATTGGGTTGGAAGGGACCCTCAAAGGTCATCTTGTCCAACCCCCCTGCACTCATCAGGGACACCTCCAACTAGAGCAATTAAGAGCCTCTCTAAAGAACCTCTTTAAAGAACCTATTTTAACTTCCATGTTAGCCATCACCCTCTGACAGAAGGGAAGGCTTAGCCCCAGCTGCACAAAGCACATCTCTCCTGTCACACATCCAACCCCCGTGCCAGAGCAGGAGGTGACACTGGCCACAGCACTGGTTCCTGGTGCAGCTCTGACACATGTCCCCACTGTGCTCTGGGATTCTGGAGCACCTCTCTAGCTGTGCAGCTTGGAGCTGGAAGCTTTGTCTCTGGGAGCTGAATGATGAGATGGTGCAGTCGTACTTCATCTTACAAGGACACGTCAGTGCTTCTGCAAGTCAAAAAGGGGTAGAGGTGCAGTGATGCAAATGAAAGTAGTTTAGGTGTCTACTAATGCTGAGCAGCTACTGTTAGCTAATTAAATTGCCTTGAAACTCATTAGTGGCAGCGTAGGATAAAATTAGTAAACTTCCCTTTGCGTGTTTCTCTCTAAAGCTGCAATGCAATGAAGTGAACTTGAGTTATGAGGCAAGGCTCCTGCCAGGGTTACTTAGCAGGCAGGATGAACAAGTGCAAGCATCTCTGTACTGATATCCTTGTTCCAGACTGCTGAGAGATGAGATTTGGTACCTAATGTCCTCCATTTCAGATTTGACAGGAACAATAATATCTGGCAAATAATTCTGAAGTTCCAGTCCGGGAAATGCCTTTTGATTAGAGACTCAGGAGTGCAGGAGGGCATAAACCCAGCTGTAATCTGCCTTTCCATCTTGTGACTCTCGTTGTGAATCCAGCATCTTCCCCACATCAGCTCTTATTTGCATTTCTTCTCCTCCCTCTCCCCTTTGCTCCTCAGAGGAAGCAACTGCAAAAGAGCAGCTCATTAAATAACTTGAATTAGTTTACCTGGAGGATGTCTGATGACAGTGCCTTCAAAACTGTGTGTCCTGAGTATATTCTAGCTCAGGTAAAATCCCTGCCAGTTTGCTGGGACAGATGAATCACTGCTAGGTTTATCAGAGACATCTTAGAGTAAATCCTCATCTATTCCCAATTCATTATTGGCTTTGCAGGTTATATCTAGGTGGGGAAATTCACAATGACTATGGAGCCATCGCTGGGCACATCACTCTGATCTCATGGTTAGGTCCTTACATTACTGGGAAAAACCACACTGAGTTGAGCTTTAGGTCCTGAGCTGAGAGCAGCTGCAGCACCTCCCTGGCACTCAGCGAAGAAGCCAGGATAGCAGAGCAGGGGAAGAGGGGAGCGGAGCAGATTCAGAGGGGGTTCGCCCTTCCTGTAGATCTGTCCATCTTCAAAGCTGCACGGCTAATGGAGAACAATCATTGCTTATTAATTGCTCATTATCTTAATGATCACAACTCAGTAGCACCATATGTCAGTGGGGCTCTCTCAGGCAAAAAGCAGGAGATGCTTTTGGCTCCAGCGTGAGAGGCAGCAGCTCTTACCAGCAGCTCCTGCCAGCAGCGGCATGTGGGGCTGAAGGAGCAGGGCCCCAGGCAGGCAGTGTTGCTCGGGACAGCTCCCAGGCTCTTCCCTGCTGTCCTGAACCCTGCCCAGGGCTCAACTCTGCACACGCCTGGAGCAAAAACTTTGCCAGCAGAAATCCAGCTTGGGTCACCTCCTTTCTGAGAGTTGCCCCTTCTAATCAAGTCGTGGTACAAATCTTGCTCCAGACTGAAATGGCTGATCAAAGAGGAAGGGATGTTCTTTTCCTTCAGCAGGTAAAGATTTCCTGTGTGTTCCTCCCCAAGTTTCTAGTAACTGAACAAACCTCAGCTTTCAGACAGTACACAAGTGGCAATATCAAAGGCTGCTTTAATACAAGAGCTGGACCATTGCTTCATATTGGCACTGGGCTGAACAGCAAGGAAAGGATCCCTGACTTCTGGCACTTGCTGATACTGCTCACCAAAAATTTAGCATGCCTTGAGGAGTCAAAGATGCCTGCAGCCCAAAATGGCAGTTGCTCTGGAGGCAGGCAGTTGTTGTAGAGCCACAGCCTCCTAAAGTCACTCAGAAAGCTGTACCAGAAGAACGCAGCTGAATATTAGTCCCTAAATTAGCAGCACAAAAGCAGCACAGTGGAGTCTGCCTTAAAATGCTGCCACAGCTTCTTGCAAGGGCCTGCAGCTACTGCTCAAGCTCTGATTCTGCAAACACTTTCAAACTACACCAAAATCCCTCTGGTTATAACCCAAACTTTCACTCAGGCACAAAGAGCAAAGCTGTCACTGCGGAGCAGGGAGGCAGAACAGCCGAAGCACAGCTCTGCTGAGCAAAACTACTGCTTTTAAACACCTACCCACAGAAAGGCCACTGCAGTTTCAGACCACACTGGGAGAATTTCGCCCAGATCAGAAGGGAGCCGCATCTGCTGAAGTCAAAGAAGTGCTGTTTGTCACCCAGGCGCTCACTCCCGCGGCTGCAACCTACCCTTTACCGGCAGCCAAAGGCACGGCTCCTGCAAAGCCAGCCTCAGAGCACGGCAAAGAGTTTGCAGCTGGTGCCGCCGAGGAAGAGGACACCAATCTATGCTGGCACTAAGTTCCGAAGCACCATCTCTGCCCAAGCTGTGCCCAAGATGACTCCAGAGAAAAGCCTGCCAGGCGAGCAGCAGCAGCCCAGCAGAGGAGGTGCCCTGCAACACCCAGCACGGGCAGAGCCGCGGCACAGCAGCTCGGCACAGGAGCTCGGTACAGAGCAGCTCGGCACAGGAGCTCGGCACAGGGCAGCTCGGCACAGGAGCTCGGCACAGGGCAGCTCGGCACAGGAGCTCGGCACAGGGCAGCTCGATGCACAGCAGCTCGGTACGGGAGCTCAGTACAGAGCAGCTCGGCACAGCAGCTCGACGCACATCAGCTCGGTACACAGCAGCTCGGCTCCCTCCCCTCCTTGCAGCCGGTGGCAGCCACCGCACAGCCGCGCAGCGGACACTGCTCCCGGGCTGGAGGATGTCCCCTGGCAGCCGCAGGGTGCCAGCCGCGGGGTGCCAGCCGCCGGGCAGCCCCGGTGCCCGCTGCAATAGCCCGGTCACTTACTGCATTGCCTTCCGGCGGAGCTCTGCCCGGCCACACATGGCTCTGCCAGCGGAGGGCTTCTCCTGCTCAGCACGATCCGGAGTCTCTGCTGCCGGAGGCTGCTCGCCTGCGCTCTGCCCTGGGGTGTGCTGGCTGCAGACTGCTCACCCTAGCCATTGCCTCTGGTGGATGCTAAGTAAGCAGTCCGCTGGGTCTTCATCAGGAGAGGCTGGAGCGGCAGGGCTCCGGAGAGCAGAGGAGCAGTGGCGGAGCCGCGGTGCTGCCATGGCATTTTAAAGGCGAAGGGGCTGGCAGTGCCTTCATCCTGCCCCGCAGCCCTCTGGAGCGCAGGCTGCTCTGCTCTCTGCCTCGCCCCTGGGCTATGTGCCTCTGCCAGATCCTGAGCTTACATGGCAGGCTGAAGCCGCTGCATTTCTCAATGCTGATGAGCAAAGGATTCGGATCGAACTTCAGCCTATGTTCCTCAGAAGTAGAAGTGACTGGGAGGGGTTTCCCGGCTCTGAAGCGGCCAGCAGCAGCCCCGCTTACATAAAGGGGTACGGGCAGGAAGGAGCAGCCTCGAACACCCCAGGTTTAAGGTGCCCCAAGCAGAGCTCTGCTCTTGAAGCAGAGATTGTCACCCTTGCCCTTTGTCCGCCACTGCATGGCCTGGGGACCTGCTGCCAGGGCAGAAATAATTAGCAGTAATGAGGAAGAGGCAGAAAGAGCGAGAGGCAGAGCGATTCATCTCCCAGCAGGGATCCTGGGGGTTTTTTCACTCTGCTGTCTTGTTCCACCCTCGGTCTCTGGGGAGCCATGGGGGCATTGCCCTGCTTGCCCTGCAGCCAGCCTGGCCGGGCCGTATGGGTGAGCAGGTTTGGGAAGGCAGACTGCAGCCTGCTCCAACCCTGACCCTCAAAGGGGCTCTCAGGAGAAAAGACCCATCCTGGTGCTGTGCAACTTGCTGGTGCTAACTGTGCCTACCCATGTGTGGCAGACTCGTGAAAGAAAACACACTGCACTCCTGCAGGCAGGAAGGGGATGCTGCTCCACATGGGTGTCCCAAAGTGGGCACAGCAATCGTTCCTGAGTCAGAGAATCACAGAATCAACCAGTTTGGAAGACACCTCCAAGCTCAACCAGTTTGGAAGACACCTCCAGCACAACCTATCACCCAGCCCTAGCCAGTCAACCAGACCATGGCACTCAGTGCCCATCCAGGCTTTGCTTCAACACCTCCAGGGATGGGGACTCCACCACCTCCCTGGGCAGCCCATTCCAATGCCAATCACTCTCTCTGCCAACAACTTCCTCCTAACATCCAGCCTCAACCTGCCCTGACACAGCTTGAGACTCTGTCCCCTCCTTCTGTCCCTGGCTGCCTGGCAGCAGAGCCCAACCCCAGCTGGCTACAACCTCCCTTCAGGTAGACTGGGAGCTGTGTAAGGTGTTGGTTCCTTCATCTCCCTAAGGCTCTTGGGCAGGGCAGGTTTCCTCTGCCACTGACTGGCAGCATTAGGACCTCAGGACAACAGCAGCAGCTTTGTGTTGGTGAGAGGAGGCTTTAAAGCCCCTAGCAATGGCTTTGAGCATCCTCAGGGGCTGATTATCCTTCCAGATAGCCTGGGGAAGTCCCAGGAACCAAACCAGTATCTGCTAATAGATTTTGCAGGAATATTAATTGGATCCTTTAGGAAAAAAAAAAAAAAAGGGCAGTCAAGGACAGGCATCCAGGGGGAGCTTTAACATTTCTGCTTTGGAAAGTGTTGGGGTTTTTTTTTTTTAGTAGCTTTTCCTGGAACCTCTGCCTGAGAGCATCCTTCAGTGGTACCCTTCAAGCAGTGCTGGCACTGTGGCTATTGTTTCCCAGCGCTGTAATTTCTGCCTGCAATCGTGCCAAGGGTAGTCAGCCTTGCTGGCTGGCAGATGCTGCTGGGAAGGTGCTGGGTTGCACTTTCGCAAGGGAGGAGAGGAAAACAGCAGACAATAAATCGGTGTCAGCAGCAGGGAGTTTCCATGTGCTCAAAAGGCACTTCTGGAGTAGAAAACCTCACCTTTTTTTTTTTTTTTTCCCTTTCCTCCCTCTCTCAGTCCCAGCTGTGCTCAGCACCTCGGGGCGATGAATTTGTCGAGTCACAGGCGGTAGAGAAGGAGGGAAGGTTCCTCGAATGGTTAAGCTTGTTGTACACAGTAAGGGTGTGCCAGGTGCCTGTGCCCTGCCTCTGGCTGCGCAGCAGGGACACAGTCGCTGCCCCAGGGAGGATCCAGTGGACGCCAGGCAGGGGTCGGGGGATTGCCTTGTTCCGAGCAGAGCTGGCAGGGTTGCAGAGCTGCAGCCTCGGCAGCAGGAGCAGCTCCCGCCGAGGCAGCGCAGCTGTTACAGGACCCTGCACGAAGGCTCTCAGATTCTCTTTTATTCCTCAGCCACCCTTCTGGAGTGCATTGATCCTTCCAGTAAGTCCATTTACTTTCCTTGGTTGAGGGATAAAGCTGTAATGGATTTCTTTGAAGTATGAGTTGGACAAAAATAATTGAGTCAGCACAGTAATTAGGTGTGGACCTTTTTCACTTGCCAGCAGACAGCAGCCCTGGCCACGGGCAGAGAAGTGGTTACTCTAACGAGCATAATAATCTGATGTTCTGGAGCTGTGCTGAGGGCAGGAGGGAGGATTATAGATTTCAGTGGATCGTTTTCCTCCAGTTTTCTGGGCTTCTTGCCTCAGCTCAAATAACACAACAAATGCTGCCACGCCAGCACAACGCTGTGCTTTCTGCTAGCAACAGTACCTCAAACCCTGAAAACACAGGGAGCAGGCAACTGACGCGGGAGGTGATCCTGCCCCTCTGCTATGCTCTGCTGAGAGCCCACCTGGAGCAGTGCATCCAGTGCTGGAGCCCCTGGGACAAGAGGGATGTGGAGATGCTGGAGGTGTGTAGAGAAGGGCCCCGAGGATGCTCAGAGGGCTGCAGCAGCTCTGCTGTGAGCACAGCCTGAAAGAGTTGGGGCTGTGCAGGCTGCAGAAGAGGAGGCTCCCAGGGGACCTTCTGGTGGCCTTCCAGGATCTGAAGGGGGCTGCAAAAAAAGCTGGGGAGGGACTTTTGAGGTTGTGAGGGAGTGACAGGACTGGGGGGAATGGAACAAAGGTGGAGGTGGGGAGGTTGAGGTTGGAGGGGAGGAGGAAGTTGTTGAGCATGAGAGTGGTGAGAGGCTGGAAGGGGTTGCCCCTGCAGGGAGGTGTTTAGGGCCCCAGACTGACGGCAGAGCTCAAGATGAAGTCTCAGCAGGGCAGAGCAGAGGGGCAGGAGAACCTCCCTGCATCTGCTGGACACACTCTGCCTGATGCCCCCCAGGCTCCCCTTGTCCCCCTTGGCACATTGCTGCCCCATGGATGTTCTCCCCCAGCACTCTCAGCTGCCTCTCCTTGGGGCTGCTCTCCAGCAGTCCACTCCCAGCCTGTCCCATTGCAGTTTATTCTTCCACCCCAGGTGCAGGACTCTGCACTTACCCATGTAGATGTAGCTCCTTACAAACCATTATGGCCATAAAACTGTGGGCAGTGGGGGAGAGCCTGCAGGCAGCTGCCGAGGGGCTCTGGGAGGGTGCAGCTGGGGCCTTAAGATTTCATTCCTTGCCCTGTCACAGCAAAAGGTTCAAGAAAAGTTTCAGTTAGTGGCTCCAGCAAACTCATCTCAGCCTGCTGACAAAACAGATCAGCCTCAGCCACGCGACAAACAACAATTCCACTTGAGCTCTCCCATTGCTTTGTGATGAAACTGTCAAACATTATTAAAAAGTCATGAAGGTATTTTTTTTTTTCCCTGTACACAGAGAACAAGCCATTACCAGAGCTGCCATCTGATCCTCTGCAGCCATCAGGAAAGGCACCAGGAAAATGAAATGCCTTCCCTTGGAGAGGAAAATGCAGAACAAAAGTGACAGGGCAGAACTGGTCTGTGCAGCTGCAGAAGGACCTGCTTATGTCCCATGCATTTTTTTTTTTCCTGCTACAAGCCCCATTTTAAATCAGAATAAATCTCTGCTCCTCAGCTGTTTAGCAAAACCTGCTCTACTCCAGTGGAGTTGAGCTCAAGTCTAACAGTTCATTACAGCAAACAAAAAATAGGATAGGATAGGATAGGGTAGGGTAGGATAGGACAGGACAGGATAGGATAGGATAGGATAGGATAGGATAGGATAGGATAGGATAGGATAGGATAGGACAGGACAGGATAGGACAGGATAGGATAGGACAGGACAGGATAGGCTGTGTCCCCTCCTTCTGTCCCTGGCTGCCTGGCAGCAGAGCCCAACCCCAGCTGGCCACAACCTCCCTTCAGACAGCTGCAGAGAGCAATGAGCTCTGCCCTGAGCCTCCTCTTCTGCAGGCTGCACACCCCCAGCTCCCTCAGCCTCTCCTCTTGGGGCTGTGCTCCAGGCCCCTCCCCAGCCTTGCTGCCCTTCTCTGGACACCTTCCAGCACCTCAACATCTCTCTTGAGTTGAGGGGCCCAGAACTGGGCACAGCACTCAAGGTGTGGCCTGAGCAGTGCTGAGCACAGGGGCAGAAGAACCTCCCTGCTCCTGCTGCCCACACTGCTCCTGCTCCAGCCCAGGATGCCATTGGCTCTGCTGCCCACCTGGGCACACTGCTGCCTCCTGTTCATCTCCTCTCTCCCAGAACCCCCAGCTCCCTCTCTGCCTGGCTTCTCTCAGCCACTCTGTCCCTAGCCTGTAGCACTGCCTGGGGTAAGCTCAGCTCCCTAGAGAAGCATAGCCTCAAGAGTGGTGAGTTTTTGGTTTAGGACTAAGCCCTTGCAAATGGTCCAGTGCTGAACTGATTCCTTTTCAATTTTTTAGCTCATTTGGGGATTATCTGTCCTTTACTGTGCTTTTGTGCACCACAACCTCCCTGGAGGTGTTCAGGACCAGGCTGGATGAGGCCTTGAGTGACCTGTTCTAGTGGGAGGTGTCCCTGCCTGGGGGCTGGAACTGGCTGAGCTCTGAGGTTCCCTTCCAACCTAAACCATTCTATGATTGAATGATTTTATGATTCTGTGACTGCTTCCCTTGTAGTCTGCCACCAGGTTAGGAGGGATGGGGCACAGATGTTTCTAGAAGAGTCTTTACCACAGTGTTTAGTGGAGCTGAGCAGGCTGGAGTTGATGGCAGCAGCCTTATCTCCCCTTTTGTTCTCCCTGCAGCCTTTTGCAGCAGGGCATCAGATGTGCCCACCACAGGACTTGGCTGTTGGTACCTGCCAGCTGCATGAAGCTGACACAGACTGATGCAACCTACATCAGCCCAGGAAACTGGAAAGGGATTTGCAAGTTCTTTTTCCTCTTCTGGGTATTTCTGCCTGCCTCCTTAGGCTTGAAGTGTGTCTCAATTTAACCATAAATAGCAGAAGTGGGGAACTAGGCAAAGAAGTAGGATGCACTGTTTTTGGTGCACTGCTCTGCCCACAAAAGAGCCTCTTTTAACAGGGAAAATGCTTCCCATTTCAGGCTAGAAGCTCCCCACACACAAAAAAATTAAATACCTCAGGCTGTCCTGGGAAAACATCCTTGGCATAAGTGGGTTTATAAAAGGAATGATCTTGAAGGCCTTTTCTAACCTGCTTAATTCTGTAATCCCTGGAGGTGTTCAAGCCACATGTGGCCATGGCACTCTGGGGCATGGTTTAGTGGCCGTGGTGGCATAGGCTTGAAGGTTTGGCTTGATGACCTTGGAGAGCTTTTCCAACAAAACCAGTTTTATGGCAACACAACACCACTCACCCACGAGCTTCCAGTTGAGCCAACTGCTTCAGCTCATCACGAGTGAGCAGAACGAAGCAGCTAAACATAGAGGAGCTCAGCCAGAGCAAGGAGGCCCAGCCAGCAGCTGTGGGTGACATGAGAATAGCCAGCAAGTCTCTGTCCTACCCAAGCAGGGGGCCACCAGGCCCCCTGGCCTTCAGATCCCCTTCACCTGCTGTGCACCACGAGGACTCAGCAGGGATGATGGAAGGAGGATCCCTCTGCCCAGCTGGGCATACTTGAAGCTTCTGCTCTCCTGGGGTCAGTCATAAACGGGAGTGTGGAGGGAGGGCAAAGTGCTCACACCTGGGGTGAGAGGAGACTCCAACAGAACCCAGGTGCTCTGGGGCTGGGGGATAAAAGGGGGAAATGAGGGGTGGGGTGGGAACGGGGCAGGTATGATGGAAGAAGGGAAGGTGGTGCTGAAGGTAGGGAGGTGGAGAGGAAAAGAGGAAGGTGGGAGGAAAAGGAAGGAGGTGGAGAGGATTAAGATGGGGAAAGATGGAAAGAAAAGAGATGGAAATAAAAGGAGGAGGATGGGGAAAAATCAGAATTGGAAAGGAAATTAGGAAGATGGGGGAGAAGTGAGATTTAAAAAACCCAAAAAAACAAAACCCAAATGGCACTGTGTTTAAAAAGCAAGAAAAAGAAAAGAAGAAAAAGGTGAGCCTGCTCTGGGAGGAGTGCAGTAGGGTTGAGCTAGATGATCTTTTGAGGTCCCTTCCAGCCCCTAACATTCTGTGATTCTGTTGAGTGTGAAAGTAGAAGCTGGAGGGGAGGAGAGCAGGAAGATGGAACAAGCATCTTGTCTTGGAGACTAGAGAAGGTGACAGGGCAAATGGTGTTGAGTTAACTGACCAGGGGGAGGGCTGTGGTTGTTGGGATGTTTTTGAGGGAAGTTTCTCCTGGCACAGTACCTCGGGGGGTGACTCCCACGCCCTGCACTCAGCTGGCAGCTGGGAAGACCTACAAAGGAAGGCAGAGCCAGAGGCAGAGCCCCTGCAGCACTGAAGTCTTTCCCACCGCTGCTCTGACCTATAAACCTCGGAACTGCTCTAGAAGGCTCCTCCTAACTGCTGTGCTTTGGAGAGCCTGGGGATGGAAGGGTGCTGCTTTCAGCAAGAGCTGAAGTGCTTCAGCCTCTGCATGGTGAGTCTAAGGAAGCTGTTTAGTCTGGGAGAAGATGGAACCAGATGGGCAACCAAGCAGTGCTCCAGACCTGAGACCTGGGGAGAACAACTGCAAGGGAGTTCAGGTAAGTCAGTGAGCAGTGGGGAAATTCTCTTTTGCTCTTTTCCAGGCCCCAAGCAGTTACCCCAAGGGCTTGCCAAGTCTGAGAGTCAGGAGATCAAAAAGAATCTGAATCTCAAAAGGTCTTTGCTGGATAAAGAAAGGAAGGAGTGGGTTGAGAGCTGCCTGGAGCTGAGGGGGAGTCTGAAAAGGGAGATGAATGCAGCAGAGCCCTAGAGATGGAGGTGACTGTGGGCTGAAACTCACTGCTGCACTGTGCTCCTTTCAGCAGCAGATGGAAGTGAATCCTAATGCACCTGATTCCCACAAGGGTTTGCACTCATGCCCAGGCTTTGGATGGGGATTAGTTTTCAGTGGAGAAGGGAGAGGACAAGCTCTACAGCTGAACTTCAGAGATTAAATTCCCTCACGGTTTGGAATTCAGGGTTTTTTTTTCTCTTTTTGTTCTAATGCTTCCTTGACCCAGCCCAGACTCCTTTCATATCTACACAGTGGAGAGCCAACTTGTTGGCTTCATTTAAAAGGATCTGTAGAGTCCTAATACCTTTGTTCATCAAGCTGCTGGCTGAATCACAGAATCAGTCAGGGTTGGAAGGGAGCACAAGGATCAGCCAGTCCCAACCCCCCTGCCATGCCCTAGAGCAGGCTGCCCACAGCCTCTGCCAGCCTGGCTGCAAACACCTCCAGGGATCTGGATCTATCTGTAAATGTCTGTAATCTATTGTAAATATCTGTCTGTGTATTGTGCTAAGCTGTGAATATAAAAGCTTTGTTCATTAACTTCCAGCTGGCTGAGTCTACTTTGGGTGATTTATAAAAGTGGGGGTGGAGGGGGGGGAAAACTCCCAAACTACCACAGTTGGGTTTGAGCTGTTCTGCAGCTCCAGAGCTAAATTTCCTATTTATGGAGATGACAGTACATAATAATTCCTGCTGTTGAGGGAAACTGGATACTGCTGTACCTACTGAAAAGTCATTATTGCTAATAAACTGATCTAGATCTCATTCCTGACCTTACAGCAGTCTTTTACTCAGTAATGGCTCACAC
This sequence comes from Psilopogon haemacephalus, assembly GCA_013396835.1. Lineage (NCBI taxonomy): Eukaryota > Metazoa > Chordata > Aves > Piciformes > Megalaimidae > Psilopogon > Psilopogon haemacephalus. Next base: position 363,225 of record VWZI01015511.1, read on the forward strand.
TCAGAATGAAAGAAGAGAACCAACTAATGACAGTGTGCTAAGCAGGGCACTGAAGTTCACAGACAAGCAGCTCCTTCACTGAGTTACAGGTAAGCCTGGCAGCTTGTTCCATCCCTCTGTGCTGCTGCCCCTGTGGTCTGGACTCTCTGTGAGGCTAAGGTGGCTTCAGTGAGTCCAACTTTCAAATCTTCCTAGCTGCAAGCAATGCCCAAAAGGGAAATGAAGGCTGCAAAAGGTAAGCCTTGGCAGCTGCAAAACCTCAGTGCTGCACAGCCACCAGCCAGACCTACCCTGTGTGCTAGCAGGGTGGGGATGGAGATGCAGAATCACTGAAGAGAAAAAGCAGGAGGTCAGTTGGGCTGTGGACGCTTGGGTCAGTCAGGCTGTGGATGCTTCAGTGCTGTTTCCTGTGGCTGACAAAGCACAAGCCTCGTACACCATCTAGAGTTGCCTTCTTGGTTATTTCAGTCATGCAGCAGCTGCACAATCTCCTTTTGCTGTTCATTAGCAGCCATTCCTCAGGATGAGAGCCTTGCATCTGCAGCCTCCTGTGAAGCACTCGCACTGCCCAGCTCTTGCTCATCGGGCAAGAAGTGCAGAATACCAGCTGAGGGCAGCATGAAATGCCATGGGAAATCCTCACCATTGCAAACCTCTCCTCAGTGGAAGCAAGCTCCAGTGCACAGGGCTCTGGCCCCATAAGCCTGTTCAGGGATTCCTCTTTCCACTGAAAGCTTTGCAAGTGATGGATCACAGCGCCGGCAGTGACAAATGGATGTCCTTACCTAGGGGGAATTTGGCTTCCTCTGAGCTTCTGGAGGTCTAAAGGAACTGCTGCTGCAGTCCTGCTGGCTCACAGGAGTGCTAGAGCCTGGCACTTGTGGCTGTTAGCTGTTTCCACGCTGCTGCTGCCCACAGGTGAGTGTGGGGTCCAGGGGAGCTGCAGGCTGTGGTGCTGCAGCCTGGCATTCCAGCCATGCATCCCTTTGCAAGGGTCACCTTCCACGGCATGGCAGCCTGCAAGCACTGACACTAACCTGCTACAAAGCTGCTCCATCAGGGCTCCTTAGTTAGCCTCTTAAAATGGCAAATCCAAGAGGTTTTCTTGGACCAGATTCTTCCACTTCTGCAGTTAAACTTTGTGTAGAGAATCAGAGCCTTGCTGCAGGGGGCTCAGCTGATAGGCTAATGTGCAGCACCTCCCTGCACACCGAAAGCAGGGTCTGGGCACTCCTTTAGATCTGCAGTGACACTTGTGTCATTTAAATAACCTCCCACGACCCTTCTCTGAGTGTTATGGCTGCTGTAATTACAGGCTAAAATGATCTTGCCCATAAACTGGGTGAATTGGGTATAAATCCTTCATGTTGGGCTGGTAGGATTTGGAGATGGAAGTTACGTGCAGGAGGGATGTAATGGGCAGAAGAAATTACTGCTGCTGGGGAAAAAAAGGAGAGGGGGAAAAAAAACCACCCAACCCTGATTCACCAAGTTTTAGCTTTGGATTTATAGCAAACTGTCTAATTTCAGCCTCTATTAAAATATTAAATGCTATTATATCAGCTATACCCCCTGCCACATTAAGGGAGACATTAATTGCATTCCAGAATGTGGCATATAGATGTGATAAGCCTGCTTTAAAGAACCTTAGAACAATTACATTTGTGCTTTAACTGGGGCAAATGAAAGCTGTGCTGCAAGCTTTCAAGCAAACAATCCCTCCCTTGGCCTCTCTGACAAGGAGCACTTTTCCCTGCAGAATGCCACATGGGCACAGAATGCAAGAATTAAAGGAATTCTGGGAAGCAGGTAGCCAGCACAGGCAGCTTTAAGGCAAGGCTCTCCCAGGAGCAGCCTGGACCTTCCCAGGGAACTGCAAGACATTTACTTCTCTTCGAGGAGGAGGCAGTGAAAAGCCCAGGCAGGCTCCAAACTTAGCAGTCAGAGCTGAAGGTGACAAATGTTCCTCTAAGGGTGCCTGGCAGCACTGCTGCTCTGAGCACAGCACACAGGCTTACAGCAGAAAGCATCAACAGCTGCAGAGAGACACTCACCAGGAGACACAAACCCCATCCCCAGTCACAGGCAGACTAACAGCTGCTGCTTACTTTAAAGGCATTAGCAAACTGGTACAAAACCCAGATTGGTCACAAGCCTTAAAGTTGGAGCAGAAGCCCTATGAGGAGAGGCTGAGGAGCTGGAGGTGTGCAGCCTGCAGGAGAGGAGGCTCAGGGCAGAGCTCATTGCTGCCTAAAGGGAGGTTGTGGCCAGCTGGGGTTGGGCTCTGCTGCCAGGCAGCCAGGGACAGAAGGAGGGGACAGAGGCTCAAGCAGTGCCAGGGGAAGGTCTAGGCTGATTGTTAGGAGGAAGTTGTTGGCAGAGAGAGTGATTGGCATTGGAATGGGCTGCCCAGGGAGATGGTGCAGTCCCCATCCCTGGAGGTGTTGAAGCAAAGCCTGGATGGGCACTGAGTGCCATTGGTTAGGGCTGGGGGATAGGCTGGACTGGATGAGCTTGGAGGTCTCTTCCAACCTGGCTTAGGCTATTCTATCTGCCAGGCTCTGTGTTACCATCCTTATGCTGGCAAAGTGAGTAATGATTGCTCCCCACAGAGGAACAGGATCATCTCTGTGCTGTGCATTGAAGCTCCTTGTGCACTGCAGCAGAATGAGGCATACATTTTGCAAAAAAAAAATGTAGATGCTCTCTCACAATCTGGTTTGGTGGAAAGGAAATTGTGTGGCAGCTTAATATATATATTTCAAACTGAGCTTCTTACTGACTGCAGATGAATGGTGCACAGAAAATTGCATTTTCCTTCCATTTTGCTTTTCAAGAAAATTCTCTAAGCACAGTCTCAGGATTTTATTGTCTTGTTTTGAGAATCTCTGCAAACCACTGAACTGTTGCCTGAGCCCTGTCTGGGGTTCTGGCAATTGGGAGGCTCTTGGGGCCCACAGGATCAGCAGAGCAGCCAGAGAAACCTGCTGGAAATAACAGCAATTTTGATTGTTTACCCTGAAACTTAATGACACTAATTAAAAAATGTCAATATTGCCAAGGACACAATAACATTATCAATGCTAAGCAGAGCTGCTTGGGAACATAGAGCCAAAATACTCCTCAAAAAACAAATTGCAGCTTCCAAGGGAATCCCAGCACCTCAGGGACTTCCATTATCACTCTAAATCCCCTAACTTTTGGGGATAGCTGATAAAGCACAAAAGCACTCAAGTCCAGAAAGCTCTGATGACTTTCTAGATGAGCTTTGAGGTCCCTTCTAACCTAAACCATTCCATGATTCTAATGCTGACTTCTGTAAGTTTTCCCATTTTGACTTTTACACTCAAAGTGCTACTAAAATCAGTTAGAAAAGGCTAAGGCAGATAGGGCTGGCAGACAAAACTAAATGGGGTTTATTTTCCTCTCTGCTTGAAATGAGTGATTTTGAAATTAGGGAAAAAAATGAAATTAGTGACTGAAATAAAATGAGTAAAGTAGATAAAGCTTTCAACTTGCTTCCTAAATATTTTTCAGTTAAAAAAAATAAAAATTAATTCCATGTTCCAAGAGAGCACTTTGAAACTGCGGAATCTGGGGGGAGGGGGAACAAAGCATATTTCATCCAAAGGATGTCAGCAGCCTCTGTCTTGGGGCTCATTCAGGCAATGTAATGAACACCAAGGATAGCACTTCCCCTCCTCCAGCCCTCCTAATCAAGAAGGACTTAGAGATTTTTTTTTTTTCCTTTTTAAAGGGAATTTTAATTTCAGAAAACAGCAGAGCTGTAGGATGTGTGGCATCAGGCCAAGCACTTGCTATTAGCTGTTAATTGGGATGAGCATTTCCCCTGCCTCCTGCAGGCCTGTGTGCCTGGAGGGTGGCATAGACAGGCAGCTCTCTGCCCCCCTAAAACCACCCCTAGCAGTGGGCACCCCCTGCTAGCAAGAGCTGCACAGCTGCCATCCAGGTCCTGCTGGAGCCCAGGCAGAGCTCATTTCCCTGAGACTTTACCAGCCCCATGTGCTGTTTTGAGGCTGATTAGAACATTTTAATGAGAGAAATTAGGTCATAGGCTGAGCAAGGCAAACACTGCTGATGTCTTCTTCTCTCATAGGTTTGCTGAGATGTACTAAAGCAAGGACACAAACATAGTTAAGGCAGAGAGGTTCTTGTCTGAGCTCTGGCTGTTGGTGTCTCTCTCTCTGTGGCTTCCAGCTGGATCTGTGTAACACAACTCATCAGTTCCTGCTTCTAACCACCCCTGGCTGATCTTCACTGTTTACCTTGCATGTAAGGTAGATTCTGGGATAAGACTGGGGGGGGG
>VWZI01015512.1:0-10537 GCA_013396835.1 Psilopogon haemacephalus
TGAATGAGAAATTAGACTATAGGCTGAGAAAAGAAAACAAAATTTAATTCTACTTCACTCATTTGTTTGCTGAAATGGTATAAATTTAGAACCCAAACAAAAGATAAGTCAGATCGCTTTATGCTGTGGCTGCTGCTGCATGTCTCTGCCTTCTTAGCTGGATCTGAATAATTTCACTAACTTCTTTCCTGCTGCTAACCCCCCGGCCGATCTACCTTTGCTTATCTACTGCATAAGACAGCTGGTGAGATAAGATTGGGAAGGGGGGGAAGGTAGTAGGGGTGGTTAGAAACCCCTCTTAAGGACTTTGATCTCTGGGAGGGCTGTGGTGTTTCTGTATTAACTTTTCACTGTATATATCTGTAAATATCTGTTATACCTTGTAAATAGCTGCTGGGATATTGTGCAAAGCCGTAAATATAAAGCTTCATTCCTTAACTTCCAGCTGACTGAGTTCTAGCCTGGGTTATTTCAAAGTGTGTGTGGGGGGTGGGGAGCTGCCAAACCATCACAATTCTGTATCTGTATTAGGTATCAAGGATTCACGTACGCTGTATCTTTTCCTGCAGGTTTTAAAATACAATCTTTCTGCATTTTCCTCTCCAATTCAGTGAGAGCATTATTATTTTCCAGCCCTTTTTCCTGAGAAAAAGAGTAAAGTAGGATAATCTCAGTCTGTTGCAATCTTAAAAACCAAATTATGACACAGTGCAACATAATCTTCCCCACCATCCTGCCCCCACTCACTACACCACTGGTAGGGAGCAACAGAATGAAGGTAGAGTTTTAGTGGAGATATACAATCACAGAATCATATAATAGTTTAGGTTGGAAGGGACCTCAAAGCTCATCCAGTTTCAACCCTCTGCTATAGGCAGGGACACCTCCCACTAGAACAAGTTGCTCAAGGACTCATNCAGTACTCCAGGTGGGGTCTGAGGAGAGTAGAGTAAAGGGGGAGAATCCCCTCCTTTGCCCTGCTGGCCACGGTGCTCTTGATGCAGCCTAGGACATGGTTGCTGTCTGGGCTGCACATGCACACTGCAGGCTCGTGTTGAGCTTCTCATCCACGCAGACCCCCAGGTCCTTTTCCTCAGGGCTGCTCTCCAGCCACTCACCACCCAGCCTGGAGTTGTGCTTGGGATTGCAGTGACCCAGGTGCAGGACCTTACACTTGGCCTTGTTAAATTTCATGAGGTTGGCCTGGGCCCACCTCTCCAGCCTGTCCAGGTCCCTCTAGCAAGCCAACTGTTCCACACAGCTTGGTGTCATCTGCAAACTTGCTGAGGGTGCACTCGATTCCTCTGTCCATGTCACTGACAAAGATGTTAAACAGCACTGGCCCCAGCACTGACCCCTGCAGGACGCCACAATGAATTGGATATTAATTTTGGTGTGAATATTAACTTTTTATTACAAATATTTGAACATTCCCTGAGATTCTTTGGCTTTTCGGTTGACAGGAAGTGGTTGCACAGAGGGTATTTATAAACATGGAATTAAACAGTTTAAAAAACCAAAACTTGGAAAATAGGAACATGAAAGTAGGAAAAGTTCTAACTGCGCTTATGGAGTCTTAGCCTTAACTCCAGCATATTATGCTGGTTTGAGGCTAATTGGAATATTCGATTATAGGCTGTGAAAAAGAATACAATTATGATGTCTACTTTGCTCATAGGTTTTCTGAGCAGTACTAAAGCAAAGACATAAACATAGATAAGACAGTTGCTCTCTGTCTATGGAGTCTGATCTCTCTGTCTCCTTGGCTTCTAGCTGGATCTGTGTAACCCAACTAATCAATTTCTGCTTCAAACCCCCCTGGCCAATCTTTCCTGTTTACCTGGCACGTAAAGACAGATTCTGGGATAAGATTGGTGGGTGGGAAGGAGGTGGAAGGGTGGTTGGGAACCCCTCTTGGGGACTCTGATCTCTGGGAGGGGTGTTGGGGTTTTTGTATTACCTTTTTACTGTATATATCTGTAAATATCTGTTATACATTGTAAATATCTACTGGGTTTTTGTATTACCTTTTTACTGTATATATCTGTAAATATCTGTTATACATTGTAAATATCTACTGGGATATTGTGCAAAGCTGTAAGTATAAAGCTTCATTAACTTCCAGACGGATGTGTCTAGCCTGGGGGGGGGGGGGTGGGAAACTTCCAAACCATCACACATATGCACTCATGATGCACTGGGTCAAAAATACAAAGTATTCCAGGCAGAGGCCAGAACTGCTTTGCTGCTAAGCTGTCTGGTGCAAAAACTGCAACCATGTGGCTGCCGTGACCACCATGACTCCCAGTTAAATGAGCCACCAATGGAGTGCTATTCCCAATAGAGAATCACAGGAAAAGAGTCATGGTTTCTAAATCACTCCCCCATTAAATATATTATTTTGAAAACAAAACTGGCCAATAGGCACTAACATCATTGGTGTGCAGTGTGCATGTGCAGCCCAGACAGCCAACCGTGTCCTGGGCTGCATCAAGAGCAGCTGTGGCCAGCAGGGCAAGGGAGGGGATTCTCCCCCTTTACTCTGCTCTCGTCAGACCCCACCTGGAGTACTGTGTGCAGTTCTGGAGCCCCCAACACAGGAAGGACATGGAACTGTTGGAGAGAGTCCAGAAGGGACATAAAGATGTTCAGAGGGCTGCAGCAGCTCTGCTATGGAGGACAGGCTACAAGAATTGGGGCTCTTCAGCCTGCAGAAGAGAAAGCTTTGAGGAGACCTTGGAGTGGTCTTCCAGTATCTGAAGGGAGCCTACAGGAAGGCTGGGGAGGGATTATTTACAAGTTCTAGTAATGACAGGATGAGAAGTAATGATTTTAAATTGGAAGAAGAGAGATTTAAACAGGATGTTAGGAAGATGTTCTTTACAGTGAGGGTGGTGAAACACTGGAACAGGTTGCCCAGGGAGGCCATGGATGCTCCCTCCCTGGAGGTATTCAAAGCTAGTTTCGATGAGGCCTTGAGTGACCTGTTTTAGTGAGAAGTGTCCCTTCCTATGGCAGGGAGTTGGAACTAGATGATCTTTGAAGTCCCTTCCAACCTAAACCATTCTATTCTATAATTGTAAATACATACAAATATATTTTGTATATATGCTTTTAAATTTAGCTTTGCTGTAAAATATAGCTTTATCTTACTTTGAAGCCATCTGAACCAGTTTGATAAAATTTATTGGGGGGGGCAAGTTTCCACCCCACTACAGTAGTAAATCCTGATGCAATGCCATGCCATTAACCTATGCTGTGGATGTTTGTGCAGAGTATATTCCTAGCCATTATTAGCAATGATCTGGGGAAGAGATGGGAAGACACCAACTGTGACTGAAGTGACTAAGAGTATGACAATATATTTCAGGTACCCTAAAGGTCTGTGTATCAGTCATGAAGGCAATGCATAAGGAAAGCAAAAAATCAGTTAAAAAACTAATTGAAAAAATAGACAAAAAGGACAATAGCTTCTGTTCACCCTCTGAATGGACCCATATTAAAGCTGCTATGTGGTGGTTTAAAACTAACCCTCTATCCTGGTTCTAAATTATAAACAAGAAATAGGAACTTCCTGGATGTTTTTGAATAGAAGGTAAATAAAGAAATTGTATATAAAAGAAAAATAATGATAAGTCTATATCATTCCATTCATTTGATGGTTTAATATAAAGTGTGCTGCACAGTCAATTCTTTCCACTTCTCTGCTCTGGCTCCTGCTTGCTGATGATCTTGTACGGCTTTTGCTGACCTTTGCTGAGACTTGTTTGTGGGCAAGTAGATAACAATGGGCCTTTTCTGTTTTTCTCTTCAGGGGCACAAGGGAGACTGCTGGGAGCCCCTTCTAGGCTTGTCATGGGGAGTTCTTTATGCTATTTCTAAATTGTAAAGAATTGTAAATATATGTAAATATATTTTGCACTTATTAACTGCATTTTATGCTTTTAGATTTTAATTTTTCTGTAAATATAGCTTCATTTTGCTTCCAAACCTTCTGAGCTAGTCTGGTGATTTTATTTTAGGGGTAATTTCAACCCACTACATTTTATTGCCTGCCCAAAGTGGAGCTACCTTGACTGATTTATTAATAATCAAAAAGGAAGCTAAGATTTGCTGGTATGTTGCCAGAAGGCTGTGGAATTGGGTAAAGGCAATGTTTGGAAGGTTTGGTAATTACTGCCTTGGCTATGTGGAATTTAATAATGTTACTATGTGTCCCATATGAGTTGGCTGAAGACAATGGGGGCTGTGTCAAATTTCCTCAGATGGAAAGGGTTGAAGAGCTTATTTGCAAAACCTGTGTTTCAGACATTCTGACTTGTAAAGGGTCCTCGATACTGAACTGTCCGCCATTACTGAAGCTAAGATACTTCCGCCAGTAGCAGCTGGAATGAAAGTGAGTCCGTCAGCTGTGGCAGAGTCCACCCAGGGCATGCCTCCTAATGCTGTTTCTGTGCCAGCCCTGTCTACTTCTGCCAAACCTGCAGCAACTGTGGAAAAGGTTACCTCTACCCCATCCCCCCACTGCTGCTAAACCTGCTCCTATTCTTCCACTGAGAAAAGCAAATAAAAAAACCAGACAAACCAGTGTGTGCTGGTTTGAGGCTAATTGGAATATTTTAATAGGAGAAATGAGATTATTGGCTGCAAGAAGAAAATAATAGTGATGTCCATATCACACATTTGTTCTGCTGAGGGGCATAAATAGTCAAAAAATAAGATAAGGCACACACTTTTTCTTCTTTGGTCTGTGTGTCTGGTTGCATCTTGCCTTAACTCCTTTGCATGAAACCTATGTAACCCAATCTAATAATTGTATTTTCCTCTTACCTCCTTGTCAGCTTTTGACATCTCAACTCAGATATCTGCAGATTTATTACATGAGCTATACATAGATTTAACTGATTGTTTCTGAGATCAGGGGTGAGGTGGAAAGGGGGGGAAAGTTGGTTGAGAGTCCTCCTTGGCATAGACTTCATCAGGAAAGGATATTAAAAGGACCCAAAAGGGTTTTGATGGGTCTTTAGTATGCAGCTGTTGAGACTGAGGACATTGAACAGCTAACTAAATTGCCTAAGCTTTCAGAGGAGCCTTATGCTGTGGAGCAGATAAAGGTTGAAGATCAAAAGTTGTCAATGACCCATGATTAAGAGTCATATGCTCTACCAACAGAATTAGAAGCTTTGTAATTGTATATTCAGCTGTTCTGAGTTTTAAATACATATAGGAAGTATCAAAATGTGTGAATTCAATACTTTATTGTTTATATCAGATAGGTTAAAAAAAATACTAAAAACTGAAAAAACTTCAAAATAATATAGTGCTAACAATTTTTACTAAAACCTTAGACTCAATATTTTAAAATGGACATAAAAATGAGTAAGTATCCAGCATCAACAATCTCTTAATACAAATATTTGCTATGTAACTATCTCTTGAATTGCAACATTAGTGTTATAAACAGAATACGGTAGAAATTACTTGGGGAAGAGAAAACAGCAACTAAAAGGACTACTTCCCAGTCCTTTGACACTAGTCTTACACATTCAGTAGAACCTACCACCCATGCTGCATTAAGATTCCATGATGTAACTACAAAGCATTTTCCCCAAACTCTCACCATGATTTCTCTTCTTCAACATGTTACTTTTTGGTAAAACATATTCAAAGAAGGGGGTGGGTGCATGTAGTTTTGCTGTACATTTTGCAGTAAACTTAAATTAAGGGAAAAAAATCTGATAATCTGCTGTGTGTCAGAATATTTAATCCAAAAGAGTAAAGCAGATGTCATATGCTACAAGAAAAGAGGAAACATGATTTTTATCAAAGATATAGGAACTTCCTATAATTTTCAGCACGATATTTAGGGACAAATGTTCTTAAGTAGTGAAATAAAACAAAAAGGGTTTAACTACTGTAATCAGCTCTAATATGAATTAAATTATTACTTACCAAAATCTACTCTTGTTAGTATGCACTGCATTGGATGGTCAGTTGTATGTCTTGTTGTTGTTGCACCACTTTCATAACAAGTTGCACATAAATCATAATCATAGCAAATTAAACACTTGTATCTGCGACCTCGAAAATTTCCTTTTAAACATGCATCACAGCTGACACCTGTGAACAAAGAGAATTACTTGAAAACAGCAGTAATTTCACACTTTTAATGACACAGATTTGTTGCTGTTGTCTCCCTTTAATGCAGCTGATGCACACTGGAACTCAATTTTAAGCATATTTATATCTTTTAAAAGGCAATAATAATCAAGAAAGAAAGTCAAACTCAATGTAAAATAAAAAAAAAACAGTAAAGCACTAAAAATGATAATTGGTTGTACTATAAATTCTTTTTAATCACTTTTTCCCCCCTAGTTCAGAAGCTTGGTTCAAAACACTCTTGGGGGGGAGGAGGGGGAGATAAAGGGGGAGAGCACAGGTGAGTGGGAAGAGAGAGATGGAGAGGAATGCAAACTGAAGAAAGAGAGAACAAGAAAGTGTCAGAGAGAGAAAAAGAGAAAGCAAGAGCCAGAAAAAGAGATAAGGAGAGAAAGAGAGATGAGAAAGTGGAAGAGAGAGAGATGGAGAGAGAACACCAGAGAGGGAGAGATAGAGTATATTAGTTTAAGCCAGTCCCCCTGAGCTCCAAAGCTCAATAAATACTTAATTTGATTTGGAAGTAAAAAATAAAACTTTAACAAAAAATAGAAGGTATTTTAGGTAAGGGGAGTTACAGAGGATAGGGGGAGAGGGAACAAAATACAAGATACAGGTATAAGGCAAGGGGAATTACAGAGAATATGGGGGAGGGAAAAAAAAAAAAGTACAAAATGGAGAAAAAAAACCAAACAAGCAACCCATATATGGGAGTGGATGGAAGTTGCATCCAAGTGGTGAAGCTGGAAATCAGCAGTAGATGCAGGTGGATGCTGGTGGGATGCAGCAAGTTAGAGTTCCAAATACGCCTGCTCTCCCCACATTTGTTGGAGAGCAGGTGGTAAAATAGCAGCAGGGAAGAAAGATGCTGAGCTGGTGAGGAAAGCAGAGGCCAAGAGGAAGAAACAAGTTCTTTCCCCCCCACCTTTATAGAGGTCTCAGCAGGAAGTGGGAGGGAGCTAAACAGGACACATGGGGGCAGGTCAGATCACCCCCAGGGAGGAGTCAGGTTCCAGTTCTAGGTAAGCCTCTCAGGGAGGGCTTAACCCTTTACAGTGAGAGAGAGCATGACACAGTGAGAGAGATGGAGAGAGAGAGAGAGAGAGAAAAAAAGAGAGAGAGAAGAGAAGGGGGGGAGAGGGAGAGTGAGACAGAGAAAGAGAGACAGAGGGTAAGAGAGAGAAACAGAGAGAAAGAGACAAAGGAGACAAAGAGAGAGCAGGAGAGAGAGAGAACTGGAGATAACATGGGAATAAGAGACAGAGAGAGGGAAAGACAAAAAGAGAGCACACGAGGAAGATGCATAGAGAGTGCAAAAGGAAGATGGATGTCATGGAAGGCCAAAATAGGCCAAATTAGGCCTAAACATGTCCTGACTTGCCCAGACATGTTTTCTGCTCTCTCTCCTTCTGCTGATGGGAGAAGCAACCATGGGAAAGGAAGACAAAGGCCCCTGGTGCCACCATGTCTGTCCAAACTTGTTTACATGGTACCCACATGTGTTTACACACTTGTTTGTGTTCTGCCCTAAAAAGGTAAAAGTAAGCCCTGACTTCACCTAATATGGTTAAGCTTGGCAAAGTGCCATTCTGATTGGCTGATCTGTGGCCAAAGAACCATTAGGCTGTATTGATAAAAAGAGATGAGCAGGTAAAGACAGTGTGCTTCTGCCATTGATTTTGCCTTAATGTGATCTCTGCTTCTGGCAGTGCTGCTGCCATTGCTTCTGCATTGCATTGCTCTGCAGCATTATGTTTGCCCTGCTGCATAATAACAAGCCCTGATGCTTTGGGTTTGTCTACCTGAAAACTTGCCTTAAGCTTACCAGGAATAGGCACCAAATGCCTTCATGTGATAACCTTGTGTTAAGACTGCACATCCACAAGACATCCTGCCTACACCTGCAAGCCTCTGTGCCAAGTCCAGAGCCAAGAGGAACCAGGATCAGGTCAGAGATTGTATGATTCTCTCTCAGCACCCCTGTTAAGAGCCTGAGAAGATCAGAAGCCTCAACAGCTGACAAGACATCAACACAATTCCCTGCAAGTGTTTGTGTACTGTCTGGAAACTATAGTTAGTCTCAGGAGTCAGGAAATAACTTTTGTGAGTAAATACTCAAAAGCCTCTTTAGCAAAACTGTAATTCTCTAATTGAATGCAAGTGCCTTCTGCCATAAACAGAAAGGAGCTTCTCAAGTCCATCTAGTGGGTAAGTGGTATAATCAACCACAAGAACTTCTTTTCCGTTATGATAGTTTAATGTTTGTTACATTATTGCTAGTTATTTCTTAAGTGTTCTAGATTCTGTTCTCATAGGTATAATGTTTTCATGACCGTTGCAAAGAACCTATTATTATTAAAATTTACTGGCCGGGTGGTGAGAGTCCTGAATATTAAAATTAATAAACAATATTGACTTTGAAAATATCCTATGTCACATCATTAATACCCTCCATCACAATGTGGAGTGAAACAGAGAGAGCACACGTGGGTGAGAAGGAAACAAAGACAGAGTGAGAGACAAAGAGAGATGGAGCCAGAGACAGATAGAGTACACAAGAGAGTGTGCAAAAGAGACAGGTGGAGAGTGTGCAACAGATGGAGAGAGGTGGGAGGGAGAAAGAGGGGAAGGGAGAGGAAGAGAGGAACAGTCAGATAGAGACAGCAGATGAGTGACAGGAAGACACAGACACAGAAAGAGACAGACAAAATGGCAGAGAGAGAACAAGAGAGAGCAGAGAGCAGAGGGGGGTAGAGAATGGGGGGCAGAGAGAGACAGAAACATACACTGAGAGAGAGAGGTAGAGAGACTGACAGACACGGGCAGGGGCAGAGATAGCAGAGGGCTGGGGAGAGACAGAAAGAAAGGGGCAGAGAGAGAGATGGAGACAGAGAGACACAGATACAAAGAGAGAACAAAACAGAGACAGAGAGACTGATAGAGAGACAGAGACACAGACAGAGAGACAGATATAGAATGAGAGAGACAGGGTGACAGACACAGAGAGACAGAGACAGAGAGGCAGGGGCAGAGAGTGAGGGGGGACAGAGAATGGAGGGGAGGAGAGAGAAGGGGCAGAGAAGTAGAGAGACAGACAGACACAGAGACAGATACAAAGAGACAAAGTGACAGAGAGAGAGACACACAAAGAGATGGGGGCGGGGGTAGGAAGAGTGGGGAGACAGAGAAGCATATAGAGAGACAGAGAGACACGGGCAGGGGCAGAGAGAGCAGGGGGGAATAGAGAGTAAGGGGGTGTGCTGGTTTGAACTAATTGGAGGATTTGAATGAGAAATTAGGCTATAGGCTGAGAGGAAAACACTGACAATGCTACTTCCCACACAGTTTTACTGAGAAAGAAAAAAAAAAATTAAGAGTTGTAACCCAAATATAGATAAGTCAGACAGTTTCAGACCTCTCTGGGCTGTGGCTGCTCTCTTACATGGCTCCTTTCTCCCTGCCTTTTGTAGCTGATTCTGAATAATTCCACTAACTTATTTCCTACTGCTAACCCCCCCTGGCTGATCTACCTTTGCCTATGTGCTGCATCAACAGATTGTGAGATAAGATTGGGGAAGGGGGAAAAAGTGGTAAGGGTGGTTAGAAACCCCTCTTAGGGATTTTGATCTCTGAGAGGGCTGTGGTGTTTCTGTATTACCTTTTCACTGTATATATCTGTAAATATCTGTTTGTATATTGTGCATAGCTGTAAATATAAAGCTTCATTTATCAACTTCCATCCGACTGAGTCCTAGCCTGGGTCATTTAAAAGAGTGGGGGGGCAGGTAAATGCTAAACCACCACATATTTTTAATTGGCTTACTCAACGTGGGGCTTGAGGTTTAATTACATTTGTTTGATTGTTAATTAATCCTGGAAGTTAAAATGAAGCTGACCTGGCTGTTGTGCTCGATTATTCCTTCTGTGACTATGTGGTTTTTACATAGATGGCTTGTGGCAATAATTGGTACTTTTATATGGAATTTAGCATGGAAAAAGTTCAAGAAGATGGTCTGGCATTACGTGGACTATATTTTGGGTTACGCTGGCTTAAATATAACTGAAATAGCTTCAAATGCTGTTTTTGATGCTTTTAATAAATCAGAAAATATTACCAGTCAAATGAGCTATTCTACAGCACTAGTCTAGTATGAGTTATTTTGCCAAAGAGCAGTATTCCTGACCCTTGTCAAAATTTCTATTCAAAGACTAGAGCTAGAAATATAGCTCAAACATCCACAATCCACCCCTTTAATATAATTCCAATTAGAGCATCAAGTCATGCCATCCAAATTAAGGGCAACATCAGTAGCATGAACGGTAGTCATCCAGGCTTCAGGCATTTTTCTTCAATTCCCGACTATCTCCTTGTTTCTGTCTG
>VWZI01015513.1:0-23111 GCA_013396835.1 Psilopogon haemacephalus
GCCCATGGCAGGTGGGTTGGGACTGGCTGATCCTTGTGGTACCTTCCAACCCTGACTTGTTCTATGATTCTATGATTCTTTGATTCTATGATTCTAGGGTAGGGTGTCCCTGCCCATGGCAGGTGGGTTGGGACTGGCTGATCCTTGTGGTACCTTTCAACACTGACTGGTTCTATGATTCTATGATTCTTTGATTCCATGATTCTAGGGTAGGGTGTCCCTGCCCATGGCAGGGCGGAATGGAACTGGCTGATCCTTGTGGTCCCTTCCAACCCTGACTGATTCCATGATTCTAGTGTGCTAAGGCTTTTAGAGAGGTGGATTATTGCAGGCACAATGGGAATGGTAATACAGCAGCCTATGGAGCCCTGCAGCACAGACATAATTTGCCATTAAACGCTGTAGTTGGCTTTACAAATTCCGGGGAAAGGCTCTCACTCAATCCTATGGCTCCTCAGAGAACAACAATTTCACCAAGCATTTTTCATCCACGGATCTCAGGGCGTTTGTTCTGAAAAGAGATGGGCTGCAGAAGCTGGCCAGCTGCACGGGGAGAGTGTGGGTGTGCTTGGAGTGGGTCGTGTGGGGAGGCTTCTGAGGACATGCAAAGGTTCATAGAATCATAGAATCATAGAATGGTCTGGGTTGGAAGGGACCTCCAAAGCTCATCCAGTTCAACCCCTCTGCAGCCAGTAGGGACATCTTCCATTAGATCAGATTGCCTGTTGAACCTCACCTTGAATAGCTCCAGGGATGGGGACTCAGCCACCTCCCTGGGCACCCAGTTCCAGTGCTCAGCCACCCTCATTATAAAGAACATTTTCTTTTTCCTCCAGCAGAGAAGCAGAAGCTTCCTGTGGACAAAGAGCATTTGAGTGACCTAAGAACAAGGTTCAGTAAAGAGAATCACAGAATTTTAAGGGTTGGAAGAGACCTCCAGAGATCATCCAGTCCAACCCACCATGATCATCCAGGTAGTTTGCACAGAAGTGCATCCAGGTGGGTTTGAAAGCCTCCAGAGATAGGGTCACAACCTCTCTGGGCAGCCTGCTCCAGGGCTCTGTTACCCTCACTGTAAAGAAATTTCTTCTCAAGTTGAGGTGAAACCTTCTCTGTGTCCATTGTTCCTTGGCTTATTGCTGCAGACCACCCAAAAGAGATTGAATTGATTCCATCCTCTTGACACCCACTCCTCTGATATCTGTACACACTGCTCAGATCCCCTCTCAGTCTGCTCTTCTCCAGGCTAACCAAGCCCAAAGCCAACCCAAAGGCTGCCTTCAGGCACAGCACAGTGTGAAGCTCCTAAGTGGATCACTGACCCAGCAGACAACTCCAAAGCAGCAAAGAAGCAGGCAGTGTGAGACCCATATGGGCTCATCTGGAGAACTCAAATAGGACAGATCTGTCTGAAAAGCTTTGGACTCAAAAAGCTCAGAGAGCCAACTGTGTGCTGGGCTGCAGCAAGAGCAGCTGTGGGCAGCAGGGCAAGGGAGAGGATTTGGACTCGAGGATCTCTTTGGGTCCCTTCCAACCCCTGACATCCTGTGATTCTGCCCCTTGGCTCTGCTCTCCTCACACCCCACCTGCAGCACTGTCTGCAGCTCTGCAGCCCCCAACAAAAGGAGGACATGGAAGTGTTGGAGCCAGTGCAGAGGAGGTCATCAAGATGCTGAGAGGGCTGCAGCAGCTCTGCTGTGAGGACAGGCTGAGAGAGTTGGGGCTCTGCAGCCTGGAGAAGAGAAGGCTGCCAGGAGACCTTGGAGTGGCCTTGCAGGATCTGAAGGGGGCTCCAGGAGGGCTGGGGAGGGACTATTGGCAAGGTCTGCTAATGCCAGGATGAGAAGCTATGGGTTTGAAGTGGCAGAGGGGAGATGGAAAGTGGATGTTAGGAAGAAGTTGTTTGCAGTGAGGGTGTTGAGAGACTGGCACAGGTTGCCCAGGGAGGTTGTGGAGCACAGAAGCACAGAATCTTCAATCCCATTCTGTGTTTCTGTGCTCCACAACCTCCCTGGGCAACCTGTGCCAGTGTCNATAATAATAATAATAATAATAATAATAATAATAAAATAATAATAATAGTAATAAAGGCAATGCCTGGCTCCACACACCGAGCTGCCCTCCCTGGGGGTGAAAGTAAAGGTGGCTAAAGATGATGTGGAGCCTGGCTGGGTCTGCCTGTGCTGGTGGTAGCCTTTGGGAGGTAATCACTGGAGATGTGTGGTGTGTGCTCGATTTAGCAAGGGCCTGGATTCTGCAGGCTTCCAAAAATGAATTGTAATGAGGTGATTACTGAGTCGTGAAAGTAAATGGCTGTTTATAGCTGCTCAGACACTAAAGCTCTCTACAACTCCTCGAAAGGAGGTAGGAGCCAGGTGGGGGTTGGGCTTTTTTTCCCCCAGGTAACAAGGGATAGGACAAGAGGAAATGGTCTCAAGTTGCATCAGGGGAGATTTAGGCTTGACATGAGGAACGATTTGTTCCCCAGAATGTTGTCAGACCCTGGAACAAGCTGCCCAAGGCAGTGATGTAGTCCCCATCCCCAGAGGGGATTCAAAGCTGTGGAGGTGTGGTGCTGAGGTCCATGGCTTGGTGGTGACCTGGCAGTGCTGGGTTAAGAGTTGGTCTCAAAGAATTTAAATGTCTCTTCCAACCAAAACTATTCTATGACTTTAAGAACGGATCCTCCCTTTCTTCTGCAAACTGGAGTTGGGAATGGGAATCTTTCCCCTTTCTTCTGCAAATTGGAGTTGGGAATCTTTTCTATTTTTTTCTGCAAACTGGACTTAGGAATCTGTCCCCTTTCTTCTGCAAACTGGAGTTAGGAATCTTCTCCCTTCCTTCTACAAACTGGAGTTGGGAATCTTTCCCCATTCTTCTGCAAACTGGAGTTGGGAATCTTTTCTATTTCTTCTGCAAACTGGAGTTGGGAATCTTTCCCCACTCTTCTGCAAACTGGAGTTGGGAATCTTTCCCTGAAGATGCTGCAAGGTTACTGTAAGGTCTCCTGGCAGCCTTCTCTTCTCCAGGCTGCAGAGCCTCAACTCTCTCAGCCTGTGCTCAGAGCAGAGCTGCTGCAGCCCTCTCAGCTGCATCTTGGTGGCCTCCTCTGCACTGGCTCCACCACTTGCATGTGCTGCTTGTGCTGGGGGCTGCAGAGCTGCAGACAGTGCTGCAGGTGGGGGGTGAGGAGAGCAGAGCCAAGGGGCACAATCCCCTCCCTCGCCCTGCTGCCCACAGCTGCTCTTGCTGCAGCCCAGCATACAGATCTCAAAGGTCTTCTTCAAGCAAAACGATTTTGAGATTCACTTTTTTTTGGGATTTGTCAGGACAGGTGAAAGGACTGAGCCCTGCTGCAGGAGGAGCCTCTGTGGGACTGATGCTTGTGGTGCTGCAGGACCCCCGTGGCTCACAGGCTGCACTTAGGGGCTGCCAATTCCTTTTCTTAAGAGACTGTGGTGTTGCTCTTGCACTGAAGGCTAATCCAGCATGGACACTTCCTCCTTCCTCCCTGCAAATGTCACGGGAAAATGCTACATCACAGCCTGCCTGACAGCCCTTCACAGCTCCAGGCAGCATTGGCAAAACCTCTTTTGTCTCCCTGTCCCTTCCTCCTGCGGCCTCTCCATCATCATCATCATCCCAAACCGGTGCTCACCACCCCGTGGCATTTTAGGTGCTCGCCGAAATGAAAGCCTAATTGCCCCCAGAATGGGAGGAGGGGACCTCTCTTTGCTGTGACAAAAGGAGTGACAAGAGGCCATTTGAATGGCTCCGGTCGAGGTGTTTCCAGCACAGTGCTTTAAAAGCCTGCTCCGAGGAATTAAGTGAAGATGATTCGGAGAAGGCTATCAAAAATCCAGTCCAATCCAATCCACCACTCCTCAGGTCCTGCACGGTCAGGTGTTGGCGTCTGAGTAGCAGATGCTGAGCAGTCCTGAGGTGCAATGAGAGCTGCTCTCTGCCTGGGACTGTCCTGCCCCCACAGCCATCAGGAAGCACAGTTTGCAGTGGGGCAAGAGCTGTGATTTCAAACCTCTCCAGCCCCTTCATGCCAGAGCAGCTCTGGAAAGTGCAGGCAGCACAAAGGCAAAGGAGGAAAGCATTGCAGTGCTTTGAGAGCTCAGGATCACAGCCACAGGTGACCTCCTGCTGGCCCTGCAGCTGCTCACCCTGATGGACCATATGGAGGCAATAAGGGCAGCTCCTTTCTGCTTCTACCTTTCGTGCTGTGATCGAGCTCAAGAGAAAATTTTCCAGTGGAAAAAGCTGACAAAATTGTCCTGTCTCCATCTGTCCATTAGATTCCCTCTGCACGCCCCCCCCCAAAAAAAAAAAAAAAAAAATTTGAAAAAAAAAAAAAAGTTATAACCCAAGGGAAAATGNCCCATTCCAATGCCAATCACTCTCTCTGGCAACAACTTCCTCCTAACATCCAGCCTGAACCTGTCCTGGCACAGCTTGAGCCTGTGTCCCCTCATTCTGTTGCTGCTTGCCTGGCAGCAGAGCCCAACCCCAGCTGGCTACAACCTCCCTTCAGGTAGCTGCAGAGAGCAATGAGCTCTGCTCTGAGCCTCCTCTTCTGCAGGCTGCACACCCCCAGCTCCCTCAGCCTCTCCTCTTGGGACTGTGCTCCAGGCCCCTCCCCAGCCTTCTCTGGACACCTTCCAGCACCTCAACATATCCATTAAATTGAGGGGCCCAGAACTGGACACAGCACTCAAGGTGTGTGCTGAGCAGTGCTGAGCACAGGGGCACAATAACCTCCCTGCTCCTGCTGCCCACACTGCTCCTGCTCCAGGCCAGGATGCCATTGGCTCTGCTGCCCACCTGGGCACACTGCTGGCTCATGTTCAGCTCCTATCTTCCAGTACCCCCAGGTCCCTCTCTGCCTGGCTGCTCTCAGCCACTCTGTCCCCATCCTGTAGCACTGCCTGGGGTTTTTGTGGCCAAAGTGCAGAACCTTGTACTTAGCCTTGTTCAGTCTCATCCCATTGGCCTCTGCCTACCCTGGCAGACACAAGTCCTGGCACCCAGCCTGTTCATGAGCTATAGGAAGTTCCACGTAAACAGGAGTTAAAAATTGGTCCCTGTGGGGGAGTCAGAGCAGTGGAACAGGCTGCCCAGGGGGGTTGTGGAGTCTCCCTCTCTACAGATATTCAAACCCCACCTGGATATGTTCCTGTGTGATCTGCTCTGGGTGATCCTGCTCTGGCAGGAGGGTTGAAGCTTTGGAGGTCCCTTCCAGCCCCTGACACTCTGTGATTCTCTGCTTCTGTCGGTAAGGATGCCCAATGCAATGCAAAAACATTCTTCATGCAGCTGACCACTGCTGCTCTTAGAGAACCCAGGAGCTCTTTATTTCTGCCCTGAAGCTGAGATCTGATCTTGAAATGTTATGAGCAATGTACCAAGACCCTGCTCCCTCCTGCCTGCTGCCTGCCAGCACCTCGCTGGCTGATCAGTTCTTTTTCTTCACTCTGCAAGACAAGAACTGGCAATAAAAAAAAGCCTCACAGTTTGGGTTTTGCCTGCTCTATGCCTCATTTGTATTTCTCCTATATTAAATTTCATTGGGGCCATTTCACACATCAATTTTTTATTTTATCCCCCCCNTGCTGGAGAGAAGCAGAGAACTGACTTAATGTGAGTGCATTGGTGAGCCTGGTTGTGACAGCAGCCTGTCAGCCTGCCTTCTGCAGGGACAACGTGAGCCAGAGAGGGGAGTGTGAAATGTGCCAGTCAGAGGGGGAGGGAGACAGGCTTGGCCTTTTGCAGCATCTGAGTGGCCTTCGGGAGGTGCAGTGGGAGGCAGGCAGTGTTTTTAGGGAGCACCAGGTGCTTACTCCCCGTTAGGCAGCAGGCATGGGTGCCTGATGCCCTTTGCCTTTCTCTGCTGGGGATGCAGAGTGGGAAATAACAGCCTGAAAGCATCCAGGGAGGGAGGTGTGCAGAATTCAAAGTGAGACTCCCCTGAACTCTCCTGAGCTGCACGTTTGGCAGCTGTCAGGACACACGAGGGCTGGGGCAAGAAAGTCTGGGGTAAGAAAGCCAGGGGCAAGAAAGCCTGGGGCTTTTGGGAGACAAGGGGAGAAGAGGATGGGGCTTGATGCTTGGGGCAAGAAAGTCTGGGGCTTTGGAGGACAAGGGGAGAAGAGGATGGGGCTGGAATCCTGGGGCAAGAAAGCCTGGGGCTTTGGGGGGCAAGGGGGGAAGAAGATGGGGCTGGAAGCTTGGGGCAAGAAAGCCAGGGGCAAGAAAANGGGGAGAAGAAGATGGGGCTGGAAGCCTGGGGCAAGAAAGCCTGGGGCTTTTGGAGGACAAGGGGAGAAGAGAATGGGGCTTGAAGCTTGGGGCAAGGAAGCCTGGGGCTTTTGGAGGACAAGGGGAGAAGAGGATGGGGCTGGAAGCCTGGGGCAAGGAAGCCTGGGGCTTTTGGAGGACAAGGGGAGAAGAGAATGGGGCTTGAAGCTTGGGGCAAGGAAGCCTGGGGCTTTTGGAGGACAAGGGGAGAAGAGAATGGGGTTGGAAGCCTGGGGCAAGGAAGCATGGGGATTTAGGGGGACAAGGGAGGTTGTAGCTGCTCCTTCCCTGGAGGTGTTCAGGACCAGGTTGGATGAGGCCTTGAGCAACTTCTTATAGTGGGAGGTGTCCCTGCCTATGGAACTGGATGAGCTTTGAGGTCACTTCCAACCCAAACCATTCCATGATTCTGTGATTCTGAAATTCTGTGACTATGATTCTGTCACTCTCTAATTCTTTGATTCTATGATGAGCTCTGAGATCCCTTCCAACCTAAACTATTCTGTGGTCATTCAGTCCAACTATTCTCCAACACTACCAAGCCTGGTGCTAAAACATGTCCCTCAGCACCACATCTCCCTCTGAAACACCTGCAGGGGTGGAGATTCGACCACCTTCCTGGGCAGCCTGTGCCAGTGGATGACAACCCTTGCAGTGAAGGAGTTTCTTCTAATGTCCAACCTCAACCTTTCCTGGTGCAACTTGAGGCCATTTCCTCTTATCCTATCACTTGATATTAGGGGGAAGAGAGCAACCCCTGAAAGTTTTTAAGGCCAGGCTGGATGTGGCCCTGAGCAACCTGATCTAGTGTGAGCCTGGAGGTGAGGAGGAAGTTGTTGAACATGAGAGTGGTGAGAGGCTGGAATGGGTTGCCCAAGGAGGTGTTTGGGGCCACATCCCTGGAGGTGTTTGCAGCCAGGCTGGCAGAGGCTGTGGGCAGCCTGCTCTAGGGTAGGGTGTTCCTGGTCATGGCAGGGGGGATGGAACTGGCTGCTCCTTGTGGTCCCTTCCAACCCTGACTGATTCTATGATTCTAGGGTAGGGTGTCCCTGCCCATAGCAGGGTGGTTGGAACTAGATGATCCTTGATGACCAACCCTGACAATTCTATGATCCTCTAACCCTTCCCTTGGCTCCAGGCTCCTTTTAGGAAGTTGTAGAGAGCAAGGAGGTCTCCCCTCAGCCTCCTTTTCTCCCGATTAAACAAACTCCTCCATCAGCCCTGCTCTCCAGACCCTTCACCAGCTTAGCCTGCCCCTTCTAGAAGTGCCTCCTTGAAAAGCTGAGGCTGTTTGTAAGGGCTGAGCTGTTTCTTTGTGTCTTCCTCGAGTGTTTTCTTCTCCTGAAAGGCACTTTTAGCCTGGGACAGTTAACAAAACAGCTTAATTCATGTGGATCCTTGCAGCAGGGTAGGGCTGTCACTGGTGGGGGAATTGAGAGAGAGAGAGAGAGAGGTTTGATTATATTATCCCCTATTGTCAACAGAGGCAGTTCGTAATAGATTTATGGCTAATAAAATCTTTTAGTAGTGGAGGGTCCTTGAGTTTCCATTTTGAACCTTTGGCCCTTGCTCAAATCACCAGCAGATGCAGGCATTAATAAAAGCAAATAGCACGTGGATGCTAAAGAGGCATCTGGCTGGGTACTCAAGGAAGGCAGTAAAGCACAGGAGAGGGAATCTTAACAATCTGCTTTGACCTGATGGAATCATTCTTTCCATGATGGAATTTACCCCTCGCTGACATAAGAGGTAGCACACCTCAGAGCAGGGAAGCAATTCCCAGAAACTTCTGGAGCTGAGGGTTGCTGCTGCTCATCTCAGCATCTCACTTCCGAGCGCAGTCCCACCTGAAAATCTGGGGTGAGTTTCACAGCCTGTTGAGAAGGAATCATAGAATCATAGAATCAGTCAGGGTTGGAAGGGACCACAAGGATCAGCCAGTTCCAACCCCCCTGCCATGCCCAGGGACACTACCCTAGAGCAGGCTGCCCACAGCCTCTGCCAGCCTGGCCAAAAACACCTCCAGGGATGTGCCACCAAACACCTCCCTGGGCAACCCATTCCAGGCTCTCACCACTCTCATGCTCAACAACTTCCTCCTTACATCCAATCTGAATCTCCCCACCTCCAGCTTTGCTCCATTCCCCCCAGTCCTGTCACTCCCTGATAGCCTCAAAAGTACCTCCTCAGATTTTTTTGTAGTCCCCTTCAAATCTTGGAAGGCCACAAGAAGGACCCCTGGGAGCCTCCTCTTCTCCAGACTGAATAGCCCCAAGTCTGTGCTCACAGCAGAGCTGCTGCAGCCCTCTGAGCATCCTCGGGGCCCTTCTCTGCACACCTCCAGCATCTCCACATCCCTCTTGTCCCAGGGGCTCCAGCACTGGATGCACTACTCCAGGTGGGCTCTCAGCAGAGCACAGCAGAGGGGCAGAATCACCTCCCTGGCCCTGCTGCCCACACTGCTCCTGCTGCAGCCCAGCCTCTGCTTGGCATTCTGGGCTGCAAGTGCACACTGCTGCCTCATGTTGAGCTTCTCCTCCACCAGCACCCCCAAGGAAACAAAACCAGGGTTAAGGCAGCCACTAGGTGCCAAATGAAGACAGGGCAGAGCTTTGCAGAAAGCCTCCTTTATGAGTTTGTGATGGTTTGGGAGTTCCCTGCCTCCCCCAACACGTTTGAAATCATCCAGTCTAGACTCAGCCACCTGGAAGTTGAGGACTGAAGCTTTATAGTCACAGCTTAACACAAGATACAAGCAGATAGTTACAACAGATTACAGATATTTTCAGCTGTATACAGTAAAAAAGGTAATGCAGCCCACCAGCCCTGCTCTCCAGACCTTTCCCCAGACCTTCCTCATCTCCTTCATCTTCTCCTTACCTGCCCTGCTCTCCAGACCCTTCCTCAGACCTTCCTCAGCTCCTTCAGCTGCTCCTTACCTGCCCTGCTCTCCAGACCCTTCCCCAGACCATCCTCAGCTCCTTCAGCTGCTCCTTACCTGCCCTGCTCTCCAGACCACCCTCAGCTCCTTCAGCTGCTCCTTACCTGCCCTGCTCTCCAGACCCTTCCCCAGACCATCCTCAGCTCCTTCAGCTGCTCCCCACCAGCCCTGCTCTCCAAACCCTTCCCCAGCTCTGTTGCCTTTCTCTGGACATTTTCACTGTATCTATCTGTAAACATCTGCTATACATTGTAAATATCTGTTATACATTGTCAATATCTGTTATACATTGTAAATATCTGCTATACCTTGTCAATATCTGCTATACCTTGTCAATATCTGCTATACATTGTCAATATCTGCTATACCTTGTCAATATCTGCTATACCTTGTCAATATCTGCTATACCTTGTCAATATCTGCTATACATTGTCAATATCTGCTATACATTGTCAATATCTGCTATACATTGTCAATATCTGCTATACCTTGTCAATATCTGCTATACCTTGTCAATATCTGCTATACATTGTCAATATCTGCTATACATTGTCAATATCTGCTATACATTGTAAATATCTGCTATACATTGTCAATATCTGCTATACCTTGTCAATATCTGCTATACCTTGTCAATATCTGCTATACCTTCTAAATATCTGTTATACTTTGTAAATATCTGCTACACATTGTAAATATCTGCTACACCTTGTGAATATCTGAATATCTGTTATACTTTGTAAATATCTGCTACACATTGTAAATATCTGCTACACCTTGTGAATATCTGTTATACATTGTCAATATCTGCTATACATTGTAAATATCTGCTATACTTTGTCAATATCTGCTATACCTTGTCAATATCTTCTTGTCTATTGTGCAAAGCTGTAAATATAAAGCTTCATTTACCAACTTCCAGTGTTTCTGAGTCCTAGCTGGGGTTTATATCAAAAGGTGGGGGGGCAGGGAACTACAAAACCACCACACACCTCAAGAGCTGAGTTCCAACCCACTGCCATGGGTAGGGACACCTCCCACCAGAGCAGGTTGCTAAAAACCTCTCCCAGCCTGGCCTGAAACACAAAGTCAGAGCAAGAGAGGCTGCTTCAGATCAGAGGCTGCCACACGCACCCACAGCCCTGCAAATGAGGTTTTTGTTGCTAATTAAATCCTTTCTCCCGGTTATTTATAGCCCTCTATTTACTGGCTCATTGATTTTAGAGGCCATGTTAGTTTTCTCTCTTACATGTCTGTCTGAATGGCGAGATGATAACTTATTGCAGAGAGAACAAGTGAATTGGTGTCAGAGTGATCTATTACACAGATGGGCTGTGAGCACAGGGCCTCTCTCTCTCTCTCTCTCTCTCTCTCTTTCCCTCTCTGACTTTAGCAGAACTGGGAAGAGAGGGAAAGATGCTGAGCCCAGTGCCTTTTGGTGCAAAATGAGGTTGTCACCTCTGGCAGTGGCTGTTTGGGCAAGCTCAGGGCATTGGCTCCATGCAGTTGCTGCTGCTGCTGCTGCTGGCTGAGGGTTGAGGAGGAGACAGCTGGGGAGGTGGAAACAGAAGTCACCTTTGAAAACACAAGAGACCAGACCTAAGGAAGGGATGGTTCACACTGGAAACAGAAGTCACCTATGAAAACACAAGAGACCAGACCTAAAGGATGGTTCACACAGGAAACAGAAGTCACCTATGAAAACACAAGAGACCAGACCTAAAGGATGGTTCACACTGGAAACAGAAGTCACCTTTGAAAACACAAGAGACCAGACCTAAAGGATGGTTCACACTGGAAACAGAAGTCACCTTTGAAAACACAAGAGACCAGACCTAAAGGATGGTTCACACTGGAAACAGAAGTCACTCATGAAAACACAAGAGACCAGACCTAAGGAAGGGACGGTTCACACTGAGGGTGCTGAGACCTTGGCCCAGGTTGCCCAGACAGGTTGTAGATGCCTGGAACCATTCCAGCTCAGGTTGTTTGCCCCAGTTGCAGATGCCCCTGCTGACTGCAGGGGGTTTGGACTAGATGAGCTTTATGAGTCCATGGCTTGCTCTTGGCCACTGCAGGCCATGGCAGGAAGCCTTCTGCTCCTTTGTGCCTGGTTCCAGGGACCAGCAGAAGGTGGCCAGTGAAGGACAGGTATTGTTCCCCTGCACAGCAGAACAAATGTCCCAGGTTTTGTCTTTTTTTTTTAACCTCCTGTTGGCTCTGTCTTGCTCTTCCCCCATCCACAGTCGCCGGTTAAGCGCTGGGGAGAAGCTTAGCTGGGCGGTGACTTGTCGTTGCTCTTTAATTCATGCAAATGCTCTTTTTAACTAGCTGCGAGCCTTAAAACAGCCCTCGGGGGAGCCTTTTGTGTTTATGGTTATGGGAACAGAAGTTTATTTCCTTTAAGCGCAAAACAATCGGGGAGTAGAAGGGGGGAAAAAAAAAAAAAAGAGCCTATTTTCTTGGCTTGCAAATACAGGAAATGTAAAGGTCAGGCACAAGTTGACATAGGAGTGGGCAACTCAATGCCAGCAGAAATTCCCCAGGATAGCAATAAAAAAGTGGCAGCTTTGCAGCCTCACAGCAGCACAAAGGGCTTTAGGTGTTGAGTAGTTTGGAGTTTTTTTGCCTGCCTACCCTGGTGTCACGAAGACCTTACAGAGTTTTGTTTGGACTGAGGTTTGGCTGCTTTGGTGCTTTGCAACGATTTGAGCAGGTCATAGAATCACAGAAACCTCTGAGATCATCAATTCCCCAGGGTAGCAATAAAAAAGTGGCAGTTTTGCAACCTCACAGCAGCACAAAGGGCTTTAGGTGTTGATTTGTTTTGCCTGCCTGTACCTGGAGTCACAAAGACCTCGCAGAGTTTTGTTTGGACTGAGGTTTGGCTGCTTTGGTGCTTTGCAACGATTTGAGCAAGTCATAGAATCACAGAAACCCTTTAAGATCATAAATTCCCCAGGATAGCAACAAAAAAGTGGCAGTTTTGCAACCTCACAGCAGCACAAAGGGGTTTGGGTGTTGATTTCTTTTGCCTGCCTGTACCTGGAGTCACAAAGACCTCACAGAGTTTTGTTTGGACTGAGGTTTGGCTGCTTTGGTGCTTCGCAACGATTTGAGCAGGTCATAGAAGCATGGAAACCTCTGAGATCATTCAAGTCCAACCCTTAACCCAGCATTGCCAGGTTGCCACTAAACCATGGCCCTCAGCACCACACCTACACAGCTTTGAAACCCCTCCAGGGATGAGGACATCACTGCCCTGGGCAAACTGTTCCAGGGCTTGACAACTCTTTTGGGGAAGAAATTGTTCCTCACATCCAGTGTAAATCTACCCTGGCGCAGCTTCAAGATGCTTCTTCTTGTCCTGTCACTTGTTACTGGGGAGAAGAGACCAATCCTCACCTCATTCCAACCTCCTTTCAGGTGCAGAGAGCAATGAGGTCTGCCCTCAGCCTCCTATTCTCCAGGCTGAACAACCCCAGGTCAGTCAGCTGACAGGACGAGGAAGAATGGGTTTGAAGTGGCAGAAGGGAGACTGAAAGTGGATGTTAGGAAGAAGTTGGTTTTTATCACATCTTTGATCACATTCTGTGCTTCTCTGCCCCACAACCTCCCTGGTCAACCTGTGCCAGTGTCTCACCACCTTCACTGCAAACAACTTCTTCCTAACATCCACTTTCAGTCTCCCCTCTGCCACTTCAAACCCATTTCCCCTTGTCCTGGCATTACAAGACCTTGTCAGTAGTCCCTCCCCAGCCTTCCTGTAGCCCTCTTCAGATCTTGCAAGGCCACCCCAAGGTCTTCTGGCAGCCTTCTCTTCTGCAGGCTGCAGAGCCCCAAATCTCTCAGCCTGTCCTCAGAGGGCTGCTGCAGCCCTCTCAGCATCTTCATCCCCTTAATCACCCAAAAGGACGCCCTGGAAAGGGATTAGAATGCAAAGTCCTCCATTTCTCTGTGAGATAAAGCCCTTGCTGAATGCCTTCCTCACACAAAACAGGGGAGGAAGATGTTGAAGAGGTGAAGCATAGCTGAAGAGCCCCGGCGAGATCAGACAGCGAACACCCAGGTGCAGCCTGCCTCAGATCTGCCTCGATTTGAAAGTGTGGCAGGGGAGGGGAGGGGGGATGAAACTTCCCCAAAAGTTATGTACCGGTCTGTGAAGCCTGGTTGGGTTTGATCAATTATTCAGCTGCAGCCCAAAGTCGCTGTTAATCTACATAAAAACCAGAGTGACTTGCCCCAGAGAGCAGCACTGCAGGGGAGGGGAGCAGGAGGAGAAGCTGAGAGCGGGGAGAGCAGGGGCAGGGGGGAGCTTGGATCTCTGCTCAGAGGCTGTGACCTCTGCCTTCTGCTTGTGGCCACACACACTCATCTGCTGGCCTCTCTGACCAGCTTACAGGATGTTGCAGTCAGGAGAACATCTGCACAGCTGAAGTCTTCCCTGCATGGCTGATGCCCTCCCTGCCTCGCCGGCAGCACTCCCACAGAATGGTGGAATCACAGAATATCAGGGGATGGAAGAGACCTCCAAAGCTCATCCAGTCCAACCCCCCTGCCAGAGCAGGATCACACAGGAACACATCCAGGTGGGTTTTTAATATCTCCAGAAAGGGAGACTCCACAACCCCCCTGGGCAGCCTGTTCCAGCTCTGTCACCCTCACAGGGAAAAAATTCCACCTCATGTTTCCATGAAACTTCCTATGCCTCAGCTTCCACCTATTGCCCCTTGTCCTGTCACTGGGCAGCACCCAGCAGAGCCTGGCTCCAGCCTCCTGCCACTCACCTGCACATATTGATAACCATTGCTGAGGTCACCTCTCAGTCTCCTCAGTTTCCTCCTTGCTCCTCCTCAGTCTCCTCCTTGCTTCTCCAAGCAGCACAGCCCCAGCTCCCTCAGGCTTTCCTTTCCTCCTAACAGAGCTGTTCCATTCCCTTAATCATCTTTGTGGCTCAGTGCTGGACTCTCTCCAGCAGTTCTATGTCTCTCTTGAACTGGACACAGTACCCCAGATGTGGCCTCAGCAGGACAGAGTAGAGGGGCAGAAGAACTTCTCTCAACCACAGCCCTTCTAATGCACCCCAGAATGGCATTGCCCCTCCTGGGCAGCAGAGCACATTCCTGGAGGCAGAGAATTCCTTTCAAATCCCCCAGATGGCCTCCCACAACGAAAAGCCTGCAGAAAAAGGTGAACTCTCTGCTGCTGCCACTCACAAGTAAGCATTTACCCCAGGCACAAGGGAGCTGCATTGATGTGGGCGAGCAGCAGCATCTTCTCTGGGGCAGCACAGGCTGGGCCACAGCTTCACCAGCTGAAACTCTGATCTGGGGAGCTTGAAGCTCCAGGGAGCTGCTCCAGGAGCCACCCTGCTGGCATTGCCACAGCAGATCAATACCCAAGGGGAGGCTGACACCAGCCTCCTGCTTTTGAGCAGCACTGAAGCTTGTCATGCCTTGTACTTTCTCAGGAAGGTGCAAGCAAAGCAAGAACATTTACAAGCAGCAGCCGTGGGACTGGCAGGGGGATGCTGTGTGTGCAGCAGAGAGATTCTGTGTGCAGCAGAGGGATGCTGGGTGTGCAGCACAGAGATGCTGGGTGAAGCAGGGGGATGCTGTGTGTGTAGCAGAGGGATGCTGTGTGCAGCACAGAGATGCTGTGTGCAGCAGAGGGATGCTGTGTGTGCAGCACAGGGATGCTGGGTGTGTAGCAGAGGGATGTTGTGTGCAGCAGAGGGATGCTGTGTGTGCAGCAGAGGGATGCTGGGTGTGTAGCAGAGGGATGCTGGGTGTGCAGCACAGGGATGCTGAGTGTGTAGCAGAGGGATGTTGTGTGCAGCAGAGGGATGCTGTGTGCAGCAGAGGGATGCTGTGTGTGTAGCAGAGGGATGCTGTGTGTGCAGCAGAGGGATGCTGGGTGTGTAGCAGAGGGATTCTGTGTGCAGCAGAGGGATGCTGTATGCAGCTGAGAGATGCTGTGGGTGAAGAAGAGAGGAAATGTGATGACAGTATGAGGAGGAATGGGTTTAGACTGGCAGAGGAGAGACTTAGACTGGATGTTAGGAGGAAGTTGTTTGTACTGAGGGTGGCAAGACACTGGCACAGGTTGCCCAGGGAGGCTGTGGCTGCTTCCTCCCTGGAGGTATTCAGGACCAGGTTGGATGAGGTCATGAGTGACCTGTTCTAGTGTGAGGTGTCCCTGCCTATGGCAAAGAAGGTTTGCAACTGGCTGAGCTTTGAGATCCCTTGCAACATAAACCATTCTGTGATTCTATGATGTCAGCAAGGAGGTTGGAACAGGGAGGGACGAGTGCCACACATGTAAGGTGTAGCCACTAATGAATCCAGGGAACACCACAAAGGAATGGTTTCTCCTTGAGGGAACCTGGGATTGGAAGCTCTTCGTGCCGACAGAGACAGAACCCTGCTGCCACTTCTCACATTTCCAAACTGCTGTTTGATCCTTTGCAAGCTCCGGGAAAGCAGCAATGCCTCAGCGTCGTGGGCATCTGATCGATACACCTAAGCCCCACTTTCACTTTGATCTCACACCAGGGCCCTTGTTAGTTTTTGAAATGCAAATCGTGCTTTTTGAACACTTAATCTCCCCCTAAAGCCTCATCAGGGGAGAGATTCAACTGCTCAAGGAGCAGAGAGCAACTAAGCCTGTCCCAGACCTGATGGCATCAGGCTTTGCACCAGGATGCAGTTGGATGTCAAATTGCTCTGCCCCTCTCCCCATCACCCAGCCCCTTCCAAGGAGTTCAGTTGATGCTGGGGGAAGGTAGAAAGGACAGAGCCCAGCAAGCTCCAGAGCACAGTCACCCAGTGCCTGAGAGTCAGAGCCAGCCAAGGACCTGACCTATGTGTCACTCTGTAACATCAAATGGTCTAGAATGAGTCTCAATCTCCTCTCTTCCAGCTCAAAGCCGTTGTCCTTCATCCTGTCACTACAAGCCCTTGTAAAAGGTCCCTCCTGTAGCCCCTTTCAGGTAGTGGAAGGCTGCTCTAAGGTCTCTCTGGAGAGATCTCAGCCTGTCCCCACTCAAGAGATGCTCCAGCCCTCTGATCACCTTCGTGGCCTCTATTGAAGCAGTTCCGTGGTCAATTCCTGTTACCCGTTCAAGGTCAGTTATTGTCTGGCTCCAACTTACTCCAATTTCCATCTGTAGATCACACCTAGGCAGCCAGGATTCTTTGGAGGCTGCTGGAAAAGAACACACAGTAGGTCAAAGTTAATCTCATCCTGAGGCCATCACCCTCAGGAAAGAATCATAGAATCAGCTGGGGTTGGAAGGTACCACAACGAGCAGCCAGTTCCAACCCCCCTGCCAAGCCCAGGGACACCCTACCCTAGATCAGGCTGCCCACAACCTCATCCAGCCTGGCTGCAAACATCTCCAGGTATGAGGCTGATTTGACTCACTCCAGAGAAGGAGATTCCACAACCTCCCTGGTTGTGGGCAGGTCACACAGAAACACATCCAGGTGGGTTTGGACTCTCTCCAGAGAAGAAGATTCCACAACCTCCCTGGTTGTGGGCAGGTCACACAGGAACACATCCAGGTGGGTTTGGACTCTCTCCAGAGAAGGAGATTCCACAACCTCCTTGGTTGTGGGCAGGTCACACAGGAACACATCCAGGTGGGTTTGGACTCTCTCCAGAGAAGGAGATTCCACAACCTCCCTGGGCAGCCAGCTCCAGCACCCTCACACCAGAGAAGCTTCTCCTCAGGTTGAGGTGAATCTGCTGTGTTTCAGTTTGTGTCCAGTGCTCCTTAGCCTTGCTATAGGTCTGCCAAGCCCTGCAGCAGCTTCCTCACCCACCTCTCTCCACAAACACACAAGCTCTGTCTCTGTATCTCCAGAGGTTCCTGATGACTACGTGAAATATTCTGCGTGCCCTCTGGTACCAAGAAGGCAAAAAAAATTCGTTGGGGAATGGAGGAGGCTTTCAGGCACCCTGGCAAGAAGAGCTGAGATTAAATGAGCTGCTTCAGTGAGACAGACAAGCCATAATCAGCATTGCTAATCTGCTCTGGAGTCGGAGATGTACAAATTAACAACACGGGCCCCAAAATGACTGCTGTGAGATTCCCTTACACATCTTTCTCAAGCAATTTGCACAAAAGACCTTCCCAATTACCAGTCCCCAGCTAGCAGCTAACACAGCAGCAGCCCTACCCTGCAGACAGCACAGCCTGCAGAGCCTCTCTGCAGCTTGGGAGAGGGAGGGTGGCTCAGTGCTTGGGCAGAAGGTTCAAGGCTGGGGGAGGATTGATCAACCTCAGTCAGGCGTGGATGTGTGGTATGGATTCACCTGGAGTAGTGCATCCAGATGAGGCTGTGGGCAGCCTGATCGAGGGTAGGATGTCCCTGCTCATGGCAGGGGGGTTGGAACTGGATGATCCTTGTGGTGCCTTCCAACCCGGACTGATTCTATGATTCTACGATTAGTAATGCAGTGAAGCAAGGCAGTTTCCACAGCTAAAGGCAAAAGCTGGCTGTTCTCTGCTCCAAGCATGTCACTGTCCTCTTGGTTGGTGGATGGCCAACGTGTCTCCAAAGAGCTGTGTAAGGATCAGAAGTGCATGAACACACACACTTCCCTACAGCTGGGACAGTTCCTGAGGTGGGACTGAGCCTTCCTGCACCTATGGATGCTTCTGAGATGGAATTGAGCCTTCCTGCATCTATGGATGCTTCTGAGATGGAATTGAGCCTTCCTGCATCTATGGATGCTTCTGAGATGGAATTGAGCCTTCCTGCACCTATGGATGCTTCTGAGATGGAATTGAGCCTTCCTTTCCCTATGGATGCTTCTGAGATGGAATTGAGCCTTCCTGCATCTATGGCCACCCCTGAGATGGAACCGAGCCTTCTAGCATCTAGGGTCCACTCCTGTGATGGGACTGAGCCTTCCTGCACCTGTGGCCACCCCTGAGGTGGGGACTCAGCCTTCCTGCAACTTTGCCCACACCCGAGGTGGGGACTGAGCCTTCCTGTACCTTTGGCCACCCCCTGCAACTATGGATGCTACTGAGATGGAAATGAGCCTTCAAGCATCTAGGAGACAGGATTGAGCCTTCCAACAGCTGGGACCACTCCTGAGATGGGACTGAGCCCTCCAGCATCTGTGGCTGGTGCTGCCTGGGGCCAGAGCAGGTTCAGCAGCCTGGATCCAGCTCAGCCCCTCCGGGCAGCTGCTGGCAGAGCATCTGCTTGCTGAAGAGATTCCATCAGTTGAACTGCTCCTGCCAGGTGAAGACAGACAGAATGATAAATGGAGATCAGATAAAGGAGGAGAGACAACCTCAGCAAAGATTACAGCAGCTTCTGGTGACATTTTAAGCTCCTTTTGCTGTTGGCTCTGCAGGCTCTCTGCCCTTTTATGAGCATTCAGCTCTGTTTGGACAATATCCTCAAAACTGGGAGGTTTTGTTTGTTTTCCTTAGTGGAAACTAAGGACCTGGGCAGGGTGGGGGTGGCTTGATGAAATCATCACTCTTCACTTAAAGGACTGGAGGCCCTCCTCCAATTGCAACCAAAGGGCAAGGCATGGACTGCCTTGACCTCTGGTTTGAGACATCACCAAGAGACATCAGCACATCAGGAAGGAAGGATGTGCTTATCACACCAGGAAGGAAGAGAGCCTCAGCAACAAGATCTATTTATCAGGCCACCTGATAGCTCCCAAACCACCACACTCCCTCAGATCCATCTTGCTGCTCATCCCAGAGATCTCCCAGGGACTCTGATCTCTGGGAGGGGCTGTGGTGTTTCTCTATTAACTTTTTACTGTATGTAGCTGTAAATATCTGTAATAAATTGGAAATATCTGCTTGTGTATTGTGCTGAGCTGTGAATAGGAAGCTTCATTCCTTAACTTCCAGCTGGATGAGTCTTGTCTGGGTGATTTCAAAAGAAAGTGGGGAGGGCAGGGAGCTCCCAAACCACCACACTCCCTTAGATCCATCTTGCTGCTCATCTCCAGCTCTTGGGGACTCTGATCTCTGGGAGGGGCTGTGGTGTTTCTCTATTAACTTTTTACTGTATATGGCTGGAAATATCTGTAATATATTGTAAATATCTGCTTGTGTATGGTGCTGAGCTGTGAATAGGAAGCTTCATTCCTTAAACTACCAACTGGCTGAGTCTAGTCTGGGTGACTTCAAAAGTGTGGGAGAAGTCAGGGAACTCCCAAACAACCACAGAGGGTTTGGAATTAGCAGGCCCTGGGGCTCAAAGCCGAGCTGGAGGTGACCCCAGGATGCTGTGCAAAGGATGGGCTGAGGTCCCTCTGAGTGCCAGGGCTCCTCTCTTAGATAACCAAAGAGTGACAGCATAGTGATGGTGTTTAATGTGTTTACAGGCAATGTTGCAGGAGATGCCACAGCTCATTTCTGTTCAGGCACCTCGTGTGCATGATGAATGCCCTTTAATGGCTGCAATATTTAGTGCTTAGTGTGAAATCACTTGCTCCTAATGCCTTGCACTTGCAAGGTTATGAAGCTTGATTTATGCCTGACTGCAGAGTTGACAAATCCACGCCAGTCCCCAGCCCAAGGTAGCTGCATGGAAAAGGTCTAAGTGAGGGAAATCTTTTCCATCTCATCCTACCTGCTATACCTTGCCACCAAGAGCTTTCATAGAATTCTTTCTGTTGGAAAAGACCTTCAGGAGCATTGAGTCCAACCATTCTCTAACTCTACCAAGGCTGATGCTAAACCATGTCCCTCTAGAACCACACCACATCTCCAGGGATGGGGATTCAATGACCTCCCTGAGGAGCCTATTCCAGTGTTTGAGAACCTTTCAGTGAAGTGTTTGAGAACCTTTCAGGGAAGATGTTTCTTCTAACACCCACTCTAAACCTCCCCTGGTGCAACTTGAGGCTGTTTCCTCCTGTGCTATAGAATGGGATGGAATGGAATGGAGTGGAATGGAATAGAATAGAATAGAATAGAATAGAATAGAATAGAATAGAATAGAATAGAATAGAATAGAATAGAATAGAATAGAATAATAGAATAGAATAGATTGGAACAGACCTCCAAGCTCATCCAGTCCAACCTAGCACTCAGCCCTAGCCAATGGCACTAAGTGTCCCATCCAGGCTTTTCTTGAACACCTCCAGGGATGGGGACTCCATCACCTCCCTGGGCAGCCCATTCCAATGCCAATCACTCTCTCTGTCAAGAATTTCCTCCAAACATCCAGCCTGAACCTGCCCTGGCACAACTTGAGACCGTGTCCCCTTGTTCCTTGGGAGAGAGATCTACTCCCACCTGCTTCTAACCTCCTTTCAGGCAGTTCAGGCAGTTTAGTTTCCTCTAAACAATCCCCAAACCAGCTGGAGTTATATTAGTCATAGGCTCCCTACATCTTCCCATAAATATTTTCCCACATGTGTTCAGCATCAGCTGCAGAAAATGTTCCCAGCCAGAGAAGGCAGCAGTGAAAATCTCTGCTTCTGCCTTTCCATCTTCACCACAGCCACGTCCTGTGCTTTTCCACCCAAACCTCAAAGGAGCTGACAAGAGAGAAAAGGAGGGAGGGAGGAGGCACCTGCCTGAATATTAAAATCATAGACTCAGGAAGTTTGGAAAAGACCTCTAAAATCATTAAGAAGAAGTTCTTCAGCATGAGAGTGGTAAGACTGTGGCATAGGTTGCCCAGGGAGGTTGTGGATCCTAGAGGTGTTTAAGGCCAGGTTGGATGAGGCCTTGGGTAACCAAGTCCAGTTGAGAGGTGATGGATTAGATGCTCCCTGATGTCCCTTTCCACTTATGCCCTTCTATGATTATGATCACCAAGTCCAACTATCAGTCCAATGCCACCATGCCCACTAAACCACGTCCTGTAGTGTCACTTCTCCATGGTTTCTGAACACCTCCAGAGACTGTGACTCCACCACCTCCCTGGGTGGCCTGTTCCAATCCCTGACCACTCTATCAAGAATGAAATTGTTCCTAAAGCTGCCATGCTGCAACCTGAGGCTATTTCCTCATATCCTAAAGATTAATACCAGGGAGAAGTGAAGGGAGGGGATAGGCTCTGCTCACTGCTCCCTGCCATAGGCCAAGGAGCAATGGATGGAAGCTGCAGCACAGGAGGCTCCAGCTCAACACAAGAGGGAATGTCTTGACTGTAAGGGTCTCAGAGCACTGGCACAGGCTGCCCAGAGTGGTTATGGAGCCTCCTTCTCTGGAGCCTTTCCAGGCCTGTCTCGATGTCAGAGAATCATAGAATCAGTCAGGGTTGGAAGAGACCACAGGGATCATCTAGTTCCACCCCTCCTGCCATGCCCAAGGACTCCCTACCCTAGATCAGGCTGCATGGCAGGGGGGTTGGAACTAGATGATCCCTGTGGTCCCTTCCAACCCTGACTGATTCTATGATTCTATGTGGCCCCAACCACCTCCCTGCAGGGGCAACCCATTCCAGCCTCTCACCACTCTCATGCTCAGGAACTTCCTCCTCACCTCCAGTCTCAATCCCCCCACCTCCAGTTTTGCTCCATTCCCCCTAATCCTGTCACTCCCTGAGAGCCTAGAAAGTCCCTCCCCAGCTTTTTTGTAGCCCACTTCAGTTCCTGGAAGGCCACCAGAAGGTCACCTGGGAGCCTCCTCCAGACTGTACAGCCCCAACTCTTTCAGTCTGAATTTCCCCAACTCCTGCTAGCCCAACCTCCTCTCCAGCAAGCAGGGACAGGCTTAGCTAGATCAGGGTGCCCAGAGCAAAGCACCCTCAGAGCTGCAGGCTGCCATCCTGGTGCCCCACAAGCTGGGCCAGGCTGTGTGCCAGGCTGTGGAGCTGTGCTGTTGTCACAGGCAGGCTGAAACGCAGCTCAGCTCCTGGAAGAAGAACAAATCTGATTTCTTGGAGGGCTGCTTGCTTAAAACCCAGGGACTAACATCAAGAGCAGGGCAATCCACTCCCTTTACTGTCATTTTATTTTGTGCTGCTGGTGGTTGCCTAGGGGGAGAGGTGGGGGGGGAAAGAAGAAGAAGGCAGAGATTTGAAAGACAGTGCTAATTTAATTTGCCAGTATGAATAAAGATAAGGCTGTAAAGCATGTTAATGAAGCTCCACTATCACATCACTCACATGCAAGGGAAAGACTGCCTTGCTCAGATCATCATTGTCTTTTCCCACACTCAAAACTGATTAAAACAGGGCGAGGGCATTTCATTAGAGGGCCTCCCATGAATGGCAGTGTTCTTCCCAGGGAGGCTGGAGAAGGTTTGGAACCAGCTGCAGGAGTGGAAATAGATGCCTGGTGTCATGGTCAGTTAGATGTGTAGATTCGAGTGTACCCAGCATAGCAGCACACTTTACCTGCCTGCATCTCTTCATCTTGGTTTCACAGCCCTGTGGGATCCTTTCTCAGCCTTCTCCATGTCCCCTGTTGCCAGCTCTCTGTTTCCCTTCTGAAAGGCTCCCACATTCTCCCTAGTTCTCCTTTTCTGACTAATATACCTGAAGAAATTCTTCTTGTTCCCTTTAATATCCCTAGCCCAGCTTCAAATCTAGCTGTGCTGGAGAATAGAATAGAATAGAATAGAATAGAATAGAATAGAATAGAATAGAATAGAATAGAATAGAATAGAATAGAATAGAATAGGATACAATAGAATAATAGAATAGGATAGGATAGAATGGAATAGAATAGAATAGAATAAGCCAGGTTGGAAGAGACCTCCAAGCTCATCCAGTCCAACCTATCACCCAGCCCTAGCCAATGGCACTAAGTGCTCCATCTAGTCTTGTCTTGAACACCTCCAGGGATGGTGGCTCCACCACCTTCCTGGGCAGCCTGTGCCAATGTCAATCACTCTTACAGTGAAGAACTTCTTCCTAACATC
>VWZI01015513.1:23957-41804 GCA_013396835.1 Psilopogon haemacephalus
AAAAAAAAAAAAAAAAAAAGAGAAAGTATTCATTTTGCAAGGTGAAAAATGGTTTGATGTATATCTAAACCTGGGAGACTTTATGGAGCCATTACGGTGGAGGTTGGAGTTGTAACACCATATATCTGCCTGCAATTACTTGGTCTTAACTGTTGCTCANATCAAAGAAAAGGAGGTTGGGTTTCAGAGGAACAAAGGATGGCACAAAAGAAAGGAATGGGCTTCGGAAAACCTTAAAGCATCTGCAGCTGTAAATGTTGTCTGCTCTCAGGCTCTCTAAACCTTCATGATCAGAGGGCTGGAGCAGCTCTGCTATGAGGACAGGCTGAGAGAGTTGGGGCTTTTCAGCCTGGAGAAGAGAAGGCTTCCAGGAGACCTTATAGCAACCTTCCAGTATCTGAAGGGGGCTACAGGAGGGCTGGGGAGGTGCTGTTCACAAGATCTTGTAATGACAGGATGAGGGGGAACGGGTTTGATCTGGCAGAAGGGAGATTTAAACGGGATGTGTCCCCTCCTTCTGTTGCTGGTTGCCTGGGAGAAGAAATGAACCTTGCCTGGCTACAACCTCCCTTCAGGGAGCTGCATACAGCAATGTGCTCTGCCCTGAGCCTCCTCTTCTGCAGGCTGCACATCCCCAACTCCCTCAGCCTCTCCTCAAACTGGCAGAGGGGAGATTTAAACGGGATGTCAGGAGAAAGTTCTTCACAGTGAGGGTGGTGAGACACTGGCACAGGTTGCCTGGGGAGGTTGTGGCTGCTCCCTCCCTGGAGGTGTTCAAGGCCAGGCTGGATGAGGTCTTGAGCATCCTGATCTAGTGGGAGGTGTCCCTGCCTATGGCACAGGGGGGTTGGAACTGGCTGAGCTTTGAGCTCTGTTCTAACCTAAACCATTCTATGATTCCATGAAGTGACAGGACAAAAGGAAACAGCCTCAAGTTGCACCTGGGGAGGTTTAGGTTGGACACAAAGAACAATTTCTTCCCCAAAAGGCTTCTACTGATCTTTGAGGTCTCTTCCAACCTAAACCATTCTATAATTCTATGATTCTATGAACCCTCATCCTGCCTGTACAGGAAAGCTTTTCAGGCCAGCCCACAATGGCTCTGAGCTCCTGCAGCACTTCCACCTGTGCTCAGTGACAGCTCTGTGCTGCCCTGGCAAGGGCTGATATTTTTTTTTTCTCTTGCAGGAGATCACTGCAAGATCTATCTCAGGATAAGCACTCACTTAGCAGGCGAGGATGGGAAAGCTGTCCCCATATCTCAGCCCTGCTGTAGACTCTGCAGCGTATAAAAGCCTCTTATTCCTTGTATTCATCACCAAGAACAGAAGCTTTGAATTCTTTGATTCCAGTAAACTGCCAGTTAGTCGACACATTAAATGAAAGGCAGCCGAAAGGAGACAGCCAGAGAAAACTCCAGCCTGCTCCTACCTTACTTTTCTCCTCGCTAGCACAAACAACCTTTCAGCACATCAAAGGCAGCACTGCTATATAATAAGGCCCCGTTGCAGGCAGGCAGACAGGGGGGATGTAAACCCAGCTAAATGGGAAGATGTCTATTTACAGATAAGTTGCATCTCTGAATTCCAATCCCCACTTATCGCCTCCGATAAGTTACTCATGCATTTAAAGTCGGGACAAGGAGCGGGGGTGTGTGTGTTTGCCTCTCTTCCCCTAGAGATGCAAACCCTTCCTGATAGCCAGGCAGAGTTTTTCAGCCCCAGTGACAGCTTGTTGCTGGAGCAGCCCTGGCAAGGTTGGCTGGATCTGGGGTCACTGATCTGGGGAGCTACAGCACAGAATCATAGAATCACAGGATCATAGGATCATAGAATCATAGAACCACAGAACCATAGGATCATAGAAGCATAGAATCATCAATCATATAATCATATAATCACAGAATCATAGAACCATAGAATCATAGGATCATAGAATCATAAAATCATAGAACCACAGGATCATAGAATCATAGGACCATAGAATCATAGAATCATCAAATCATAGAACCATAGAATCATAGAACCATAGAAGAATAGAATCATCAAATCATAGAACCATAGAATCATAGAACCATAGAAGAATAGAATCATCAAATCATAGAATCATAGAACCATAGAATCATAGAACCATAGAATCATAGAACCATAGAAGAATAGAATCATCAAATCATAGAATCATAGAACCATAGAATCACAGAACCATAGAATCATAGAGCCATTGAATCATAGAACCATAGAATCATAGAACCATAGAATCATAGAACCATAGAAGAATAGAATCATCCAATCATAGAATCATAGAACCATAGAATCATCAAATAATAGAATTGTAGAATCATAGAGACATAGAATCAGTCAGGGTTGGAAGGGACCACAAGGATCATCTAGTTCCAACCCCCCTGCCATGCCCAGGGACACCCTACCCTAGAGCAGGCTGCCCACAGCCTCTGCCAGCCTGGCTGCAAACACCTCCCTGGGCAACCCATTCCAGTGTCTCACAACTCTCACAGTGAAGAACTTCTTCCTCACATCCAGTCTGAAGGCTGCCTAAGGCTTTTGGAGATACTCATCAGCTGCCACCAGATCAGAGGGTCCTGAACTGAGCAGGATGGAGGAGAGTGAGCCCAGGGATGCACTTTGTAGCTCTGGCTGCAGCAGGCAGCGCAGGTGGAGCGGAGGTGCTGGCGGTGATTGCCATCACCGCACCTCTCCTGCAAGCCCATCAGCCCTGGCTGGTTTTTAAGAGCCATCTGACAAACCCCTATCTCCAGAGAGGCATTCTCTAATCCTCCCCAGCCTGGCTTTGATAAGCAG
Source organism: Psilopogon haemacephalus (assembly GCA_013396835.1). NCBI lineage: Eukaryota > Metazoa > Chordata > Aves > Piciformes > Megalaimidae > Psilopogon > Psilopogon haemacephalus. Next base: position 26,774 of record VWZI01015513.1, read on the forward strand.
CAGATGTACAATGCCTGTCTCCTAAATGGGCTGCTGTGATAAGAGGACCCAGCCTGCCGCGGATCCCTGACACGAGGGGACCGCCGTGGGCTCAACTTGCCTTTGCTAAGGGCTGTTATCTGCTAATTCAGCACTTGATAACCCAAGCCTGAAGGTATCCCTCCGTAATTACAGCCTGCTCGCATCCCTGAGGCTGCAGGACTTAATGGGGTCGTGTTGACAGAATAAATTTCCATTTAATATTGCCCGTTTGACTCGAGGAGAGGGAGGGAGGCTGCGAAGAGGGACTGAGGGATGCTGCTGGGGTCCAGTGACAGGCACTAAGCAGGAAGATTGAACTCTCTCCACACCAGGTTTTGCTCTCCAGCAGCTTATTTCTCATCACAGATTTAAGGGCTTCAAAAGCCCCATGGCACTGATGAGCTGAAGTCCACCCTTCCAAAGAATCCAAGGGCTGGCTTCGCAAGGTCTTGACACCGCAGCTGTCTCAGGGACCAGGCGAGCTGGCAGCTGGTGGCATGTGGAACTATTCCTGTGGTACTGATGGTCCTAAAGCACCTGGGAAAGGGTAGAAGAGAGGCTTCTAAGTGGCTTTGGAAAAGGCCTTTTTAAGAAAAACCCATGAATAATGGCAGATCAGAAAATCAGAAGCAAAAATGTTATTTCTACTCCTGTCATTTCCCTTCCTGGGGAAACAAGGATGTGCTGGCACAGTGACCACCACCCTTCCAGACCTGTGATATCCAGCAGATATTGGAATCATGGAATCAGTCAGGGTTGGAAGGGACCACAAGGATCAGCCAGTTCCAACCCTCCTGCCATGGCAGGGACACCCTACTCTAGATCAGGATGTCCAGAGCCTCATCCAACCTGGTCTTAAACACCTCCAGGTATGAGGCTTCCATCACCTCCCTGGGCAGCCCATTCCAATGCCAGCCATTCTCTCTTTGAAGAACTTCTTCCTAATAAATCTGGTGCCAGCATTGTCCCCCGAGGGATCCACTTGACACTGGTCTCCAGGTGGGCATTGCGCCCTCCATCACCACTCTCTGCACGCCACCATCCAATTTCTTTTTGCAGTGTGTGCTCCACTGGGTAAAGACTCCTTCTCCATCCATTTCCACTGCTGTCTCTCAGGCTGGCAGCCATTAGTCACGTCCTTAGCTGAGCATGTTCAGAACCAGTCGAATCAAAGATCCCCAACCCCCTCCCCAACACACACACATGAACGGCTCCTGACCTGGAGAGTTCTCCAGTAACAAGGCAAGAGCAAAAGCTTCCAGAGCAATCCGGGCCTTTGAAGCTGGCTAATAAATCTTCTCAGCTGATCTCTGCTGCGAGCAGTGAAAGCTGTCAGGAGTTCAGAGGCAGCATCCTTTGTGCGTCCCTGCCGAAGCGCTTCTGCGCCGCTCCGCCACGGCTGCTCCTTTGAAGGCCAAGCCCCGTTTAAATTAGCAGCTCAGCCTTGCTTCGCCTTGTTTTGTCTGCTTCATCTGCAGAGAGCGGGAGAGGAAGGGCAGGCAGGGCAGGTGGGGGGCCAGGGGGATTTTCCCACCCTTCCCTCCTGAAAGCCTTCGGAGAGGCAGAGGCCAGGGAGGTTACAGCGAGTGGCGGCGAGAAGCGAAGCATCACAGAACTCCTTTATCAAACACAGCCCGGCCAGCCTCTGGCTCTCCGAGGCACCAGGTTTCCTTGGAAACCACACCAATGCCAACAGGCAGCAGAGCTGATGCATCAAGCACATGTTTTTGACCAGTCCACAGCTTTTGGTGGCCGGCTTCGATCGATCCGATGACTGCGCTGCGATCTCCAGGGTCATGTTGGCCTGGAGAGGTGTCAGAGATTCAGTAGAGTTAGGTAATCACAGAATGGAATCGTAGAATGGCTTAGGTTGGAAGGGACCTCAGAGATCAACTCCAACTCCCCCTGGCATGCCTGAAGTAGAGTTGCTTGCTCAAAGCCTCATCCAACCTGTCCTTGAACAGGTAGGAGGCATCCACAACCACTCTGGGCAACCTGTTCCAGAGTCTCACCACCCTTGTACTGGAGAGCATCTTCCTAAAATCCAGAGATGAACTCCAACTCCTCCTGGCATGTCTGAACTAGACTTGCTTGCCCAAGGCTTCATCCAACCTGTCCTTGAACATGCAGGAGGAATCCACAACCACTCTGGGCAACCTGTTCCAGAGTCTCACCACCCTCATACTGAAGAACTTCCTAAAATCCAGAGATGAACTCCAACTCCCCTTGGCATGTCTGAACTAGACTTGTGCATTATTTCATGGAAAGGAAGTCTCTAAAATAATTCCCCTGTTGGACTTGCTTGCCCCAGGCTTCATCCAACCTGTCCTTGAACACCTGCAGGCAGGAAGCATCCACAACCACCCTGGGGAACCTGTTCCAGAGTCTCACCACCCTTGTACTGGAGAACATCTTCCTAAAATCCAGTGCAAACCTACTTTGTCTGAACTTGAAAGCATTTAGGACCTGCTTGAGCGATCTGCAGGGTTCTTTGATTCCAACCCATCAATAATTCCTACACTCTGACTCTGCACTGCCTGCTGAAGCCTCTCTCTGAAGAGGAAAGGCTGAGAGCCCTGGGGCTGGTGAGCCTGGAGAAGAGCAGCCTGAGAGGGGATCTGATCAATGCTCAGCAAGAACTCAAGGATGGCAGCTAAGAGGATGGGGCCAGACTCAGTGATGCACAGAGACAGGACAAGGGGCAAAGGGCATCAACTAGAACCCAGGAGGTTCTGCTTGAACTTAAAGAGAAACTTCTTTGGTGTGAGGGTGCTGGAGGCCTGGAGCAGACTACCCAGAGAGGTTGTGGTGTCTCCTTGTCTGGAGAGCCATTGTGCTCCTGGGCAAGCTGCTGTGAGTGTCCTGCTTTAGCAGTGGGGTTGGACTGGATGCTCTCCAGAGGTCCTTCCATGCTGGAATGGATCATCAGAGCAGCTTTGGGAGCAGGAATCATCTGGAGCCATTCCTAGTGGTAGGAGTTCTTTAGAATAATGGAATTATTTGAGTTGGAAATGATCTTTAAGATCATGGAGTCTCTGGAGAGATTCCAATGCCATCTGGGAATTGTGACCCTGGGTGAGCTGCTGTGAGTGCCCTGCTTTAGCAGTGGGGTTGGACTGGATGCTCTCCAGAGGTCCTTCCATGCTGGAATGGAGCATCAGAGCAGCTTTGGGAACAGCAGTCATCTGGAGCCATTCCTGGTGGTAGGAGTTCCTTAGAATCATGGAATTATTTGAGTTGGAAAGGATCTTTAAGATCCTGGAGTCTCTGGAGAGACTCCAATCCCATCTGGGAATTGTGACCCTGGGCAAGCTGCTGTAGGTGCCCCTGCTTTAGCAAGGGGCTCGGAGCAGATCATCTCCAGAGGTCCCTCCCAACCCCCACCACGCTGGGCCTCTGTGATCTTCCTGGAGGCACAGCAGCGATGTGAATAATAACAACAATTTTCAGCCAGGTCTCTCTAGCGGCAGCGCAAACCTCTCGCGCTCTGAAGAATCCTTTAAATGTTCCCTCACTCTTTATCTTTCGCTTCCTTTAAATGGTGATTGAATTTAGGACTAATGAAAATGTGAGTCTGAGAGCATTTACTGGAAGGCAGCTGCTCTGGCTTTTCCATCTCGCTCCCTCACTCACTCTCTCTCCCTCCCTCCCTGCTGCCTTTTCTGTGTCTGCCCAGTGAGAGCTCACAAAGAGATTTCTCCAAGGGAAACTGCTCTGTGATGAGGGCTTGAGCAGGTTTGGGACTTTCTTGTGGCCTTCCAGGATCTGCAGGGGGCTACAAAAAAGCTGTGAGGTAGTGACAGGTCTGGGGGGGAATGGAGCAAAGCTGGAGGTGGGGAGATTCAGATTGGATGTGAGGAGGAAGTTGTTGAGCATGAGAGTGGTGAGAGCCTGGAATGGGTTGCCCAGGGAGGTGTTTGGGGCCACATCATGTCCTGGAGGTGTTTTCAGCCAGGCTGGCAGAGGCTGTAGGCAGTCTGCTCTAGGGTAGGGTGTCCCTGGGCATGGCAGGGGAGTTGGGACTGGCTGCTCCTTGTGGTCCCTTCCAACCCTGACTGATTCTATGATTCTATGATCCTATGGTAGGGTGTCCCTGGGCATGGCAGTGGGGTTGGAATTGGCTGCTCTTTGTGGTGTCTTCCAACCCTGACTGATTCTATGATTCTATGATTCTATGATTCTGTGGTAGGGTGTCCCTGGGCATGGCAGGGGGGTTGGAATTGGCTGATCCTTGTGGTCCCTTCTAACCCTGACTTATTCTATGATTCTATGTGGGGGCAAGAGGCTATGCTGGCTGCTGCAGGTTGATTTCTGCTCCTGCCTACAGAACAGATGGGCTGTGGGAGCTGGACAAGCCCTGGCTTTGTTAGCATGAAGTTGAGAGCCAAGCCCCGGGGCAAGACCACAGGAGCTCGGTGCTGCAGCCTTGCTGGCAGGAGCGTGGGAAGGAGAGGCAGTGGTGGATGTGGTCCCTGGTGGCAGCTCTGGTGTGCAGCACATCCATCCCCGGGCTGGCTTTGGAGGCAGGGATGTGTAAGGCTGCAAGGTCCCATCCTGCCAGGCAGGAAACCCATCCACCCACCTCGCTAATTACACTGAGGTAATTAGGCAGCTCCCTCAGCACTAGAGCAGATTTCACTTTTACATAACATCAGCACTTGGCAGGTTTTGCTTAGCCACTTCCAAAAGAGCAATCACAGAGCCAGAGAATCGTAGGAGGGTTTGGGTTGGAAGGGGATATTAAGGATCATCCAGTTCCAGCTCCCACTCCAGGCATGGGCAGGGACACCTCCCACCAGCCCAGGGTGATCAAGGCATGATCCAACCTGGCCTTGAGTACCTCCAGGGAGGGAAGAGACACAACCTCCTTGGGCAACATCTGCCCAACCTATCATCACGAGGTAGAATCAGAGGATTATAGAATCATAGAATGGTTTGGGTTGGAAGGGACCTCAAAGCTCAGCCAGTTCCAACCCCTCCTGTGCCACAGGCAGAGACACCTCCCACTAGAACAGGTCACTCAAGGCCTCATTCAATCTGGCCTTGAACATCTCCAGGGAGGGAGCAGCCACAACCGCCCTGGGCAACCTGTGCCAGTGTCTCACCACCCTCACTGCAAACAACTTCCTCCTAACATCCAATTTCAATCTCCCCTCTGCCACTTCAAACCCATTCCTCCTCATCCTGGCATTACCAGACCTTGTCAATAGTCCCTCCCCAGCCCTCCTGTAGACCACTTCAGATCCTTGAAGGCCACTCCAAGGTCTCCTGGAAGCCTTCTCTTCTCCAGGCTGCAGAGCCCCAGCTCTCAGCCTGTCCTCAGAGCAGAGCTGCTGCAGCCCTCTCAGCACCTTGGTGGCCTCCTCTGCACTGGCTCCAACACTTCCATGTGATGCTTGTGCTGGGGGCTGCAGAGATGCAGACAGTGCTGCAGGTGGGGTATGAGGAGGGCAGAGCAAAGCACAGAATTGCTTTGGTTGGAACAGGTAGAGTCCACCAACCTTCAACCCAACACCACCACAGCCCCCAAACCATGTCCCCAAGTGCCATGTTTAGACATTTCTTGAACACCTCCAGGGATGGTGACTCCACCACCTCCCTGGGCAGCCTCTTCCAGTGCCTGACAGAGACAAAATCTGAAATGCTGTCAGCTGTGTTTTGAGCCAGTGATTCCTCAGCCTTCCCAGTGAGCTTTCAGAACAAGACATCAGGGTGAGCTGTGCTCTGCCCGCTCCACCCCCAGCATCTCCACGGGCTGGTGCCCAATCTCCAGCGAGGGCTCTGTGCTGAGCCTGTGGCAAGAACCTGCTTCTGTCTGCAGCAGCCTGAGCTCCTCTCAGCCAAGGTGAAATTAGAATGGACAGAAATAGACAGAAACAATTACTGCAGGGAAAGTGGAAAAGTTAATAGGGGCCTTAAGCGTGCTTGTGAGACACTGGTAGGGATTTCTCTGTTGCTTTTCTACCCTTCAGGACTCAGAAAATAGCTCCAAAGGCAGAAAGAGGTTTTGAAAAGACTTTTTTTTTTTTTTTTTAATTGCAAATGTGCATGAAAGAGCCTAGGAATGCTCTAATGATCAAACAGGGATTTTGTTCCCCTTAGTTTATCTCCTACAATCATGAGAATCCTGTAGAGGAGGGAAAGGAGAATCTGGATGACTGTAGAGTAAAGCAGGCACTTAGAAAAGCAAAGCTGCCTTGGAGAAAGGAGGAGAATTGCTAGAATCAGAGAATCATAGTCAGGGTTGGCCATTGTGCTCCTGAGCAAGCTGCTTTAGCAGGGAGGGTTGGACTGGATGCTCTCCAGAGGTCCCTTCTGACCCCACCCTGCTGGAACTGTGATTTACCTTCGCTATGAAGCATCGAGGAAGAATCCAGGCTGCAAAGCACCTGTGGCACATATCAAGGTGAAGAGCTGCCAGGGCAGAGGAGGTCCTGTGCATCCCTCTGTAATCCACTGCAAATCATTAGCAAGAGCTTTAACTTGCCCTGCCACAGCTCTAAGTCTCCTAATCACATCAAGCTCTGAGCTTTGCTGGCCATTTGGGAACATGATTTAGAATTATAAAATCATAGGATCATAGAATCATAGAATCCTAGAATCAGGCAGGGTTGGAAGGGACCACAAGGATCAGCCAGTTCCAACCTCCCTGCCATGCCCAGGGACATCCTACCCAAGAGCAGGCTGCCCACAGCCTCTGCCAGCCTGGCCCCAAACACCTCCAGCAATGTGGCCCCAAACACCTCCCTGGGCAACCCATTCCAGGCTCTCACCACTCTCATGCCCAACAACTTCCTCCTCACATCCAATCTGAATCTCCCCATCTCCAGCTTTGCTCCAGAATTAGACTGGAGATCAGGAAGAAATTCTTTGCAGTGATAGTGGTGAGACACTGGAGAAGGTTGCTCAGGGAGGTTGTGGCTGCTTCCTCCCTGGAGGTGTTTGAGGCCAGGCTGGATGGGGCTTTGAGCAACGTGGGCTGGTGGGAAGTGCCCATGGCTGGGGGCTTGGAACTGGATGATCCTCAAGCTCCCTTGCAGCCCTCTGATTCCACAGATCTGTGAACATTCCCTTGCTCCAGCAGTGGTTGCCCACTTGCTTAGTCTCCCTGCAGACCTTTTCAGCTCAACCCTTGGAGCCCACCACCCCCAGCTCACAGCTCCTGCAAAACCACACACACAGAGAAAAAGCAAACACCAAAAAACACAAAACCAACCAAAGAACCCTTGGGCTTTTTAATTTGCTTCTCACCCCAGTCAGAAAGATGGATGCTTAGCTGCCTGGATGATTGTTCCTAGATATCTCTGTCTTGTCACTTAATCATGCACTATATCAAGCAAACAGTCCACATCCCTCAGCCCAGAGTGGCAATGTCTGACTGATTCTCCCCATTCATAACCCAGGTCGTTAGCTCTTCCCATCTGCAGGCATAAACCCCAAAGTGTTATGACACAACTGATGCCACCATAAAACACTCCCCACCCTCCTCCCTGCCTTCCTCCCACCCCACCAACCCCAGCCTTACTTCGACATCACACTCAACCAGACTGAGGTCCTTCCTCCTCTCCTGCCACCCCTTTCTGCCCCTTCCCTGAGGTCTTGAGCGACCTGATCTAGTGGGAGGTGTCCCTGCCTATGGTGGGGGGTTGGAACTGGATGATCTTTGAGGTCTCTTCCAACCTAGACCATTCTATGATTCTATGATTCTATGATTCCCCAGGGGGCTGGCATCACAACCAAGCATCTGAACTTTCCTTTTGTCTTTTAGGGGGTGCTGTTGCTGATATCACAACCAAGCACCTGCATTTTCCATTCCTCTTTTAGGGGTTGCTGGGGCTGATATTACAATCAAGCATCTGCCCTTTCCTTTTCTTTTAGGGGGTGGTGGGGCTGGTATCACAATCAAGCAGTTCCCCCAGGACTAGGGGGAATGGAGCGANAACTGGCTGATCCTTGTGGTCCCTTCCAACCCTGACTGATTCTATGATTCTATGGTTGTGATACCAGCCCCAGCACCCCCTAAAAGAGAAATGGAAAATGCAGATCTTATAGAATCTGTCAGGGCTGGAAGGGACCACAAGGATCAGCCAGTTCCAACCCCCCTGCCATGCCCAGGGACACCCTACCCAACCAAGCATCTGCACTTTCCATTTCTCTTTTAGGGGGGTGGTGGTGTTGGTTTGTCCCTCTGGGTGTGTTGGCAGGAGGCAGCTGCTGTGCCCCTACCCAGTCCTCGCAGCCTGCTTGGCTCTTCCTGCACCCAGCATAAATCAGGGAGGCTGAGGCATATTTTAGTTGGAATGTCTGCTGGAGCAGCAATTAATCACTGTCAGGCTTGCTGAAAATAACCATTAGTTGTTGTTTTATTCTTTACTACACGAGCAGAAGAGATACATCTCCATCCCAGCCATTAATCCTCTGGCTGGCTGGAGGAAGGCCAGACTGAACCCGGCAGCAGACATCTACCACTTGGTCCCAGGAAAGGAAAGATGGAGCTCAGGAGGGATGGTGGAACCTTGCTGGAAGCAGAGAATGACCAAGGGGAGAGGGAGGGCTCCTCTACTTGGCACTGCTGAGGCCACACCTCAAATGCTGGCTTCAGTTTTGGGGGTACTCACTCCAAGAAGGACGCTGAGGAGCTGGAGCAGGTCCAGAGAAGGGCAATAGAGCTGGGGAAAAGTCTGGAGAGGAAGCTGCTGAGGGAGCATGATTGTTCCATTGTTCTATGTATTTAAACCACCAGTTGCTGGGGTAGCTTAGAGCTCCTGTGAAGCTCAGCTGATGGAGGGTGATGCCTATAGTGGTTTAAGCAGTTACCTGCCCCCTCCACCTTTTAAATAAACCCCAGCTAGGACTCAGAAACACTGGAAGTTGATAAATGAAGCTTTATATTTACAGCAATGCACAATATACGAGCAAATACTTACAAGGTATAACAGATATTTACAGATATACACAATGAAAAGGTCATACAGAAACACCACAGCCCCTCCCAGAGGCCAAAACCCCCAAGAGGGGTAACCAACCACCCCCTACCACCTTTCCCCCCTTCCCCAATCTTATCTCACCACCTGTTGGTGCTGAAGATAAGCTGAGGTAGATCAGCCAGGGGGGGTTAGCAGTAGGAAAGAAGTTAGTAGTATGACTGAGAATTAGCTACCAAGGCAGAGACAAAGGAGACCATGCAAGAGAAGCAGCCACAACCACAGCGATCAGAACCCGTCTGATGTCTAATATTTTGGGTGCAATACTTAAAAACATTTTTTTTCTTTCTCAGTAAAGCTCTGGGTGCAGTGCCATCCTGTGCTCTCCTCTCTTAGCCAATAGTCTAATTTCTCCCTCAAATTCTCCAATTAGCTCAAACCAGCACAATGCCTTGAACCCGGTCATGTCTCCACAGCTTTCAGGGATGTGCCAGTCTGCTTTTGTGCTCTGCATGAAGCTGAATTTTACCTTTTTTTGAGCACAAAAGATCCATGGCCAAGCTCCCCTCCCATTGGCATATCCCAGCCGTGTGTGTGGCTCACCCGGGCGCTTCCACCCTCTGCCAAGTGGAGGTCACAGAACTGAAGTGTGAAATGATATTGCAGAGGGAAGGCACCACCAAGCAGGAAGAGCAGGATTTGTTCGGGCTGGAGTCTTATTGAAAACACAATTCAACCCTCACTGGAGATTCGGAGATGAAAATAATCCTTTACTTTTATTTTGCCTTTATTTTCGGGGCTGTCTCTTTTTTTTTTTTTTTAGTTCCCCATGCTGGAAGGGCAGCAACACTGGCAAAAAAATAATGTCACTCCTATCGTATTTAATTGTGCCAGCTGAACAGGGTGTGGTGGTTTAGCAGTTACCTGCCCCCCTTCTTCTTTGATATAACCCAGGCTAGGACTCAGAATGACTGGAAGTTGGTAAATGAAGCTTTATATTTACAGCGATGCTCAACATCCAAGCAGATATTGACAATGTATAATAGATATTTACAGTGAAAAAGTAATACAGAAACACCACAGCCCCTTCCAGAGGTCAAAATCCCTGAGAGGGGGTCTCTAACCACCCCTACCACCTTTTCCCCCCCTTCCCCAATCTTATCTCACCACCTGTTGATGCAGCAGATAGGCAGAGGTAGATCAGCCAGGGGGAGATTAGCAGTAGGAAAAGAAGTTAGTGGAATCATTGAGAATTAGCTACAAAAGGCAGGGACAAAGGAATCACAGAATCATAGAATGGTTTAGGTTGGAAGAGACCTCAAAGCTCAGCCAGTTCCAACCCCCCTGTGCCATAGGCAGGGACACCTCCCACTAGATCAGGACGCTCAAGACCTCATCCAAGCTGGTCTTGAACACCTCCAGGGAGGGAGCAGCCACAACGTCCTTGGGCAACCTGTGCCAATGTCTCACCCGAGTGGTCTGAACCCATCTGATATCTAATATTTTGGTTACACTACTTAAAAAACAATTTTTTTTTTTTTTCTTTCTCAGTAAAGCTCTGGGGTGAAGTGCCATCCTGTGTTTCCCTCTCTCAGCCAATAGTCTAATTTCTCCCTCAAATTCTCCAATTAGCTCAAACCAGCACAGGAGGGCAAAGAAATAAAAAGAGAAGCACATTGCAGTAGCTGCTGGGGAAAATCGAACACCTGAATCGCCGGACGCAGCCTCCCCTCTCGCCCGCCTGGCAGAGGCTGGCATCTGCCAGCCCACTCCTCCTTCTGATGGGCAACTTTCCCGTGGGTTCAGCCCAGCCCACAGTGTTAGCTCCCACAGAGTCCCCTCGTTTCCTCCTGGCTCCTCTCAGCTATTTGCACAAAATAACGCTAATTATCTAAACCGCTTCCTCGCGCTACCTGTTGGAACAGGAGAGACAATTACCATAATTCCAGTGCAAATTTCCCTCCCCGTAATCACTCTCCATTACAGTGAGCATCTGAGGTACCTTTAGCTTCACCTGGGAGATGGGGAAAGCAAAGAAAGATTTCACTTCTTTAACTCCTTCCAGCCTGGCTGGGAAAGCCCTCGGGGATGTGCTTCGCTGTAAGGAGTCTCTAGGAGCTGCACCCCAAGACTGTGGCTACATGGGAGGTGTCTTTGGCTTTGCTTCCTGAGCTTTCCTGATGGCCAGGTGAGAAACAGCCACTTCCAGAAGGTAGCTCATCCAGACAGTCCATCAGTAAAGCTTTTGAGTCCAACTGAGAGTAGAAATTTACTTTAAGATGGAAGAAGGCAGGTTGCAACTGGAGATTAAGAGGAAATTCTTTGCAGTGAGGGTGGGGAGACACTGGCACAGGTTGCCCGGGGAGGTTGTGGAGGCTCCCTCCCTGGAGGTGTTCAAGGCCAGGCTGGATGAGGCCTTGAGAGAACCTGTCTAGCAAGATGTGTCCCTGCCTGTGGTAGGGGAGTTACAATTGGATGGTCTTTAAAGTCCCTTCCAACTCACCTCAACTCCTTCTGTGATTCCATGATCCTCTGCCCCCTGAAGGTACCAGACTGAAAGGTTCTGACTTGTTCAAATTGCACCTCCTAGTTTGACAATAAAGCTGCCAACCTGTGAACCAGAATCTGCTCTTCCAGCTGTGTGGGGAGCACCTGAGGATCTCTCTGACATTATCTGGGTGCTCCTGCACTGTGTGTTCTCATTTTCTTTAGACCTGAACTCTTCCAGTTGCAGAGATGAGTCAAGCATTGAGTCAGATACTGAGCAGAGTCATTTGTGTGTGTGAGCCTCTGGGGAGAGGAAAGGCAAAGCGAAGGGTCCAGCCTGGAGGCATAAAGGGACCACTGAGTATGGGACACTGAGACTCAAATTACTTTGCATGTGTGTGGATTAGAAGCAAACACTGGGACAGTTTCAGGGGGACAGGGAAGAGCTGGAAAAGGTCCAGCAGAAGGCTATGAGGATGCTTAGGGGACTGCAGCACTGCCTGATGAGGAGAGGTTGAGGGACCTGGGGCTGCTTAGTCTGCAGAAGAGAAGAAAGAGAAGGGAATTAATCAATATTTCTAAATCTCTGAGGGCTGTGGGTCAGGAGGTGGGGGACAGGCTCTGCTCACTGCTCTCTGGGATAGAACAAGCAGCAATGGACGGAAGCTGCAGCACAGGAGGTTGCAGCTCAACGCAAGAGGCAACTCTTTGCCTATGTGGGTCCCAGAGCCCTGGCACAGGCTGCCCAGAGAGGTTGTGCTGCATCTCCTCTCTGCCAGTTCAAACGCATTCCTCCTCATCCTGTCATTACAAGACCTTGTCAATAGTTCCTTCCCAGCCCTCCTGGAGCCCCCTTCAGATCCTGCAAGGCTACTCCAAGGTCTCCTGGCAGCCTTCTCTTCTCCAGGCTGCAGAGCCCCAACTCTCTCAGCCTGTCCTCACAGCAGAGCTGCTGCAGCCCTCTCAGCTGCATCTTGGTGGCCTCCTCTGCACTGGCTCCACCACTTGCATGTGCTGCTTGTGCTGGGGGCTGCAGAGCTGCAGACAGTGCTGCAGGTGGGGGGTGAGGAGAGCAGAGCCAAGGGGCACAATCCCTTCCTTGCCCTGCTGCCCACAGCTGCTCTTGCTGCAGCCCAGCACACAGTTGCTGTCTGGGCTGCACTCACACTGCAGCCTCATCTTGAGCTTTGCATCAGCCCAGACCCCCAGGTCCTGTTCCTCAGGGCTGCTCTCAGCCATTCCCCATGCAGGCACTTCCCAGACATGGCAAAACACATTCCTGGAGATGTGTCTGAAACAAACCTCTACGAACTCTCTCCAGGATGCTGGAAAACCAAAACTCACACATCAAAAATTCTCCTCCCTGCTGGGCTGGAGGGTGCAGGTGCTGTAATTGCTCTAACTCAGGTCCCTACAATTACAGCCGCGAAACCTCCCTCTGCTGAGCGCTTGATGGATGCTTGAATCAGTAACCCAAGCCTCTGAAAGATGAGGATGGGAATTTTAACAAGCTCAGGAATATTCATTCTTGCCACCCTCCAACACACCAACTTTTCATTTTCCATTAAAACAAACAAACAAACCAAAAAATGAAGTGTTGCAGCTCCTGTGGTATGATAGCCTTGAAAAACTTTCCAGCCTGGATATGGCTCTCCAAGGGTTGGCTGGGATCAGGGTGACAGAGATGGAGCTGCTGAACTGCCAGCTTGGGTGTGCCACTACAGGGTGACAGAATGTCAGGGGGTGGAAGGGACCTCCAAAGCTCATCCAGTCCGATTCCCATTGCAGAGCAGCATCTCCTATACCAGATCACACAGGAACACATCCAGGTGGGTTTTGAATATCTTCAGAAAGGGAGACTCCACAACCCCCCTGGGCAGCCTGTTCCAGGTTTCCAGCATCCTCTCAGGGAAAAAAAATCCTCCTTATGTTTCCATGGAACTTTGCCTCAGCTTCCATCCAGTGCCCCTTGTGCTGTCCTTGGGCATCACCCAGCAGAGCCTGGCTCCAGCCTCCTGCCACTCAGCTGCACATATTGAAAACCATTCAGGCTGAATCTCCCCACCTCCAGCTTTGCTCCATTCCCCTTAGTCCTATCACTACCTGATAGCTTAAATAGTCCCTCCCCAGCCTTTTTTGTAGTCCCCTTCAGATCCTGGAAGGCCACAAGAAGGTCCCCTGGGAGCCTCCTCTTCTCCAGCCTGCACAGCCCCAACTCTTTCAGTCTGTCCTTGTTGGAGAGGTGCTCAAGCCTTAGTCCTATCACTCCCTGATATCCTCAAAAGTCCCTCCCCAGCTTTTTTTGTAGCCTCCTTTAGATACTGGAAGGGTTGTTGATTCACTATGCTAATGAATGAGCTGCTTTCCAAACCCTTCCCTTTTCTCCCCCTCCTGCCTTCTTTCAAGAGTTATTTTATTTTATTTTTTTTTTTTTAAAAAGCACCACTCAGGGCATTGGGATAGCAATAAAGAGCAGGTTAAAGCCTCTGATGTTTCATTCCAGGAAAGCTGAAAAGATTAATGCACTTGTCTGTAACTTGAGCCTTTGCTATTCCCAGCTCTCCAGAACCCAAACAGCCTCTACAGCAATTTCTTTATTACTTAAATCACACTGCACCATTATTGCACCTCCTCGGCCAGCAGGCAGCGAAATTGCAGTGGCCACCAAGGTGAGAGGTGGACAAGGGAAGGTCAGCTTGGAGGCTGGGGGAGGGGAGGGGGAAATCATGGGGTCTGTAGAGGAGAACGTGGCTGGTACAGTAACTTGGATGGGTTGGTGTGTGGGGAAGGTAGGAGATACTTCCCTACCTGCCTTCTGACCTAGAGAATCATAGAATCAGTCAGGGTTGGAAGGGGCCACAAGGATCATGCAGTTCCAGACACCCCTGCCATGGGCAGGGACACCTTACCCTAGAATCATAGAATCATTCAGGGTTGGAAAGGACCACAAGGATCAGTCAGTTCCAAACCCCCTGCCATGGGCAGGGACACCCTACCCTAGAATCATAGAATCATAGAATCAGTCAGGGTTGGAAGGCACCACAAGGATCAGCTAATTCCAACTCCCTGCCATGGGTAGGGACAACCTATCCTAGAATCATAGAATTATAGAATCAAAGAATCATAGAACCAGTCAGGGTTGGAAGGGACCACAAGGATCAGCTAATTCCAACTCCCTGCCATGGGCAGGGACACCCTACCCTAGAGCAGGCTGCCCACAGCCTCTGCCAGCCTGGCTGAAAACACCTCCAGGGATCTGGCCCCAAACACCTCCCTGGGCAACCCATTCCAGGCTCTCACCACTCTTACGCTCAGTAACTTCCTCCTCACATCTGGTATCAATCTCCCCACCTCCAGCTTTGCTTCCTTTGTTGGCTTTGCTGCTCCTAACATCTAGTTTCAATCTCCCCTCTGCCACTTCAAACCCATTTCCCCTTGTCCTGGCATTACAAGACCTTGTCAATAATCCCTCCCCAGCCTTCCTGTAACCCTCTTCAGATCCTGCAAGGCTACTCCAAGGTCTCCTGGAAGCCTTCTCTTCTCCAGGCTGCAGAGCCCCAACTCTCTCAGCCTGTCCTCAGAGCAGAGCTGCTGCAGCC
>VWZI01015514.1:0-33402 GCA_013396835.1 Psilopogon haemacephalus
GAGATTCAGACTGGATGTGAAGAGGAAGTTCTTCACCATGAGAGTTGTGAGAGCCTGGACTGGGTTGCCCAGGGAAGTCGTTGGGGCCACATCCCTGGAGGTGTTTGCAGCCAGGCTGGATGAGGCTGAGCCAAGCTGATCTAGGGTAGGGTGTCCCTGCCCATGGCAGGGCAGGGTTGGAACTCAATGATCCTTGTGGTCCCTTCTAACCTGGACTGATTCTATGATTCTAAATTTTAAAATCTGACAATATTGAAATTCTTTCCAGTTTTACAACACATTCCTGTCAGACCAGAAGTCTTAATGCTTGCATATGTAAAAAAAAAAAAAAAAAAAAAAAAAACCATGAAAATATGTATCTTCCAGTAAATAAAAACTCACTTTATTTCCTAACAGTGATATGTAAACTTGGCTAAAATGGATAATAACTGTTGTCACTCATTTACCAAGTTCCTCCTAGCTTTAATGGAGTATAATGTGATACTTACAAAATGTTTCTAAGATTTAGGTCATTGGCTCTTGCTTCTTCTAACCCTGCCAACTTGCTGCTCAAGATGTAGTTTTGGGTCCTTCTGGAAATCTCTGAGACTTTTCTAAGAAACTGTAATGAGTTGTCTGGCAGCTAGTAGGATACCTTCACCTTCCTTGCTTTGTTTCCTGAGCCCAAGCTATTTTTCTCAACAGGATGAAGTGTCCAAGAATCCGATTTTAAATTCTTGCAAGAAAATGTGTCAATCTGTTTAGACAGCCATTTACCTGGAGCTTAGCCCTAAACATCTGAGCCACTGTAGAGGAAGAGGATGTGTGGTGAGGCTGGAAGCATGAAGCTGAAGGTGGGGAAATAGAGAATCTCTTGCATGTGTTCTTAAGAACCAGGTCTAGTGTGATAACTGATACTGATTTAACTGGAAGGGTCTAGTGTGATAACTGATACTGATTTAACTGGAAGGGTCTAGTGTGATAACTGATACTGAGTTAACTGGCTCTACAGGGAAAAAAACCCAAACCAATCCAAAAAGTATTGTGGTTTTATTTTTAAAAGGCCTTTATTACTGAGGGTGAACTGAGACACAATGAGGTACAGGTGAACATTTCAAAGGTGATTGCTGAAATTACCCTACAAGTACTTCTAAGATTATTATTTTTTGAACACCATATCCCTTTGATGCTATTAATCTCAACTGAGTTAAATTCCGGTATTTGCAGCTATGTGGAAATACTACATTTTGCTATTCCAAAGGAGAAAAGAAACAAGTACAAAACTAGAAACACTTCCTGAGGAAGGAGAGTTTTCTGCCTTAGGGAATTGAGTTGATATCTTTCTCATTCATTTAAGGTTGTTAACTTTTCTTACCCTGGTAATCTTGCTGATTGTGAACTGCCTGCTTTTCCAAAGCCAGCTTCCATGATCTTTTGTATGCAGGATTATTTTTTCTAATTAAAATCTGATTGTGTATATGAATGTTTTCAATCACAGAATCACTGTATCACAGAGTCACAGAATGTTAGAAGGGACCTCCAGAGATCATTGAGTCCAACACCCCTGCCAAAAGCAGGATCACCTGGGGTAGTCTGAACAGGAGTGCATCCAGGCAGGTTTTGACAGTCTCTAGAGAAGGAGAGAAAAAAATAAAAGAATTGCTTCCATAAAGGTATTTTTTCTCCTTTAATCAGTTCCCAGTAGTGTCCCTCATGGTTCAGAAAGACAAAAACGTTACCACGAGTCAGAGGGGACCTTCATTATGTTGCTTTCCAGCTACCTTATAGCCAACAAGGGATCTCTGATGTCCATGCCTCCTTTGCTCTTCTGCCACTCCACTACTGTTTCAGCCTTCACCTGTTCTTGTTATGCCATTGGAAATTTGCTACTGCCTGTTTTAAATGCAATATTTCAATCTTCTGTTGCTTCTCCCATACCTTGTCTATGAAAACCCCCCAAAATGTTAACAAAAGGTTATATTCCTCTTTCTTTTTATCAGCTTCCCTCTTATGCACTGATGCTTTTGATTTCATCAAAATTCTTTCTTCTCTCCTTTTATCCTTGCCACTGTTTCATAGAACTTGCCTGCAGGCTGTCCAAACTGCCTTCTCGTGTCACAAGCTAAAGTGGAATTCAGAGAACAGCAAGAAAAAAATGTGTTTTTCTAGGAGATTGGCAGGATAAAACCAGGACTTGCTTTGGTGGCTTTAGGCCAAGTGTACGCCAAAGGCAAATTCAATTCCTTTGCCTGTTGCCACCTCAGAGATGTTCATGGGTGGGAGGCAGGTTGCAGAAGAGCAACCAGAAAGATTAAGTGACTAGAGGGACTTGATTTATATGGCAATATTAGGAATTCAATACATTTAGACTGGATATACAAATAGAGAAGAGGACGTGATAACTTTCTTGAAATACTTGCTCAGTAAAAACCGATGAAGGTGAAGAACTACTATGAGGAGGAACAGAGGGATATAACTGAGAATAATGGGATGAAATTAAGAAAAATAAAAAGTGGGGTGAATGCCATGAAAAAGCTTCATTCACTCAATTCAGAATGTTTAAGAGAGAGAAGAAAAAGAAGTAGTGAAAGACCCATCACTTAAGACAGTTTCAAATTAGATGTGAAAAAGTAACAGAAAGTGTACTCTAGAGGGCAATCCTTCACTGGCATGGGGATAGAGTGAATGATCCTTTCAAACTCTAATTTCTGTGATTCAGTGGTGCTGTGATTAGTTGATATTTCTTTTTTTCTTATGCAGACCCAAGATGCTACTTAATATTTTAAGGGAGCTTTTAAAATAATCTCTGGTAGCTCTGGGAGTTAGCTTTATCAAACAAATTGAAATACAGCATTATGAACCCTAGGCCTGTCAGGAAACACTGAAGGATTAAAAAAAAGAGAAAAAGAAAGAAAGGAAAAAAAGATTATATGACAAAATACTTTGTATGGCTTCCTCCCAGGCATTCTGAAGACTCATGTCAGCTCTAAAGAAATGGTCTAAGCCCTGTTGACATCTTTTTCTTTGTGAGCTCCAGTGAAGTTAACTGACTGGCCTTCATTCCATCACCAGAGGAGCCAAATGTCAAAAATATGTTAAAGGGAAACTTGAGCCCATACAATTGTTCTCTCTCTTGTGCACTGTTCAAAAGAAGTAAAGAAGAAAGTTGAACAGATTTTAGAAATGGTCCTTTTTGACCTTTACAAAAGTACTGAATTTAATCCCTTGAGCCCAAAAGATCCTGCTGGTGAAAAGGATTAGGAAGAGGAAAAATATTTTCTGTGTGTCAGAATTGGTCAAGTTTTTGTGACCTAGCACTTGGAGCACATTTGTTCAGTCTCCTTTCCTCAAATGATTTGGTTTTGTGAAATGTTTTAGACTGATATCTGAAAATTGTAGGTCACTATTTTCTGAAAGAAGCAACTTTTAAAGGGTTGGTGGGGAAAAATTCAACCCCAAACCAAAAGAAAAAATAAAATAAAACTTCCCTCCACTGTCCGTTCCCCTTTTCATCTGCCTGAACTTGATCTGTGAGAACATGTAGGCATGATTTAATAACCCTTCTATCCATATTTCTTAGGGAAATAGGTAACAAGTTGCAGGTTTTGATAATGGAAATGCTTGTCCATAGAGACTCTATGAAAACAAAAATATTTTTACTAAGGAGCAGACATCAGATTAAAAAAATTGGATTTTGTCAACAGTTGTCAGCAACCAAATAGAAATACTTCAACTGATCCAGTTTGCAGTGCTCTGCTCAAAATCATATCCCGCTTTTAGGAAGGCTAATTAGTGAGTCTGAGGTCTAATGCTACTATATTGCTTCTGGTTCAAAAAATGGGATTATCAGAGCAATCTCAGGCACCTCTTGGTCTCACAGACATACTCCCAAAGAAACCCATACCAGTGTTTAAGACTAATTGATAGTTTCTCGCCTTTTTTATGAAAACACATTTTTTTTCCAGCTACGTCTAGAGTTTGGAATTTCATCTCTGAGTCCAGGATCTACTTATTTGATACTATTGTGAGGATGCAAACTAATTTTTCAGATGGTTCAGAACACTGCAAATTCTACTGATGTAATATTCAGTGAGAACAGCTGTGGGACAAATTGAATCATTTTGGCACTTCTGATACCAGTGAAGGCTTTGCCCTAAATTTCACTTTAGATTAATGTAATTCGTAAGAAATAACACATTCTCCTGCAATTATCTCTTTCATTGTTTAACTAAGATAGAAACACAACACAGAGCAAAATGAGGTAGAAAGATGAGGAGTATTTGAAGGTAAATGAAAAAATGGGGAGTGGCTGGGAATAACTTATGTTTGTTTGCATGTCTGTGGCAGCTGTGGAAATAGCTCTGTGATTTAATAACCCTACAATGTGCCAAGTGTCGCTTCTCTATTGCACGCTGATGTGATAATGCAGAGGGAGGCTGAATTATTTGTAATGTCATATATTGTAAGATAGAGCTGCTCAGAAGTAAAAGGCTGAAAAAGTGTCTTGATAACAAATTGTGAGCCTAACAGGAAGGAAAAATAGCAAAAAGAAATTGCTACTGTCCTGTTGTCTCTGGTAACCTGATATATGTTATTCTGAGCAGCTCCACTGCAAAATGTGGTGTCTCCAGTAATGGCAATGTGCAGTTCAATTGTGTCCTGTTATCTGTAATGGTCTGCTATAAACCACAACACTATCCTCTGCTTCATGAAAATGAACAATGGGGCAATGTTATGTTCTGAGATTGTTTTAAATAGGTTTGAAATTATTCGATTGAGGCTGCAAAGTGTCCCAAATTTGCGTAAGAATTTTATCTATTTTAAATGCAATTTGGGTTGTTAAAAATGCCCACAATCACCTTTAATGTGTAGTTCATTTCCTACTGGGTCATCACTAAATCTGGCCTGATCATATTTGTTTCATAGTGACATCTGCAGCTGCACAGCCACCTGCCCCTCTGCATGCCTGGATTTATCTGTTCAAGGTGATGGCTGCAAATAAAAGAATTAGAAGTTCAAGCATACATATCTCATGTAGCAACTCTTGGGGAAACTGCAGCTTTATAGAATCAAACTTTTTCAACTGAGAATTCCAGTCCAATGAGACTGAGCTAGCTCCTCATTTTTTTTTTTTTTTCTAGTGGATTGTATTGTCATATGGTTTATACAAAACCCAAACTAACAAAATAAATAAACAACCTGCCACCTCAAAGCTCACAAGAAGAAGACCACCTGAAAACTAAACCTGCAGACTCAAATTTACGGAAATGTGAATTTACAATGTTGAGTGAAAAGAAGTTAAAAAAAAAACACTGCAGTGGATGAGTTTCATAGCCTGGAGCCATTGAGTCCAGCTAGAAGCTTGGATGCTTGTTGCATTTCAGATGCAAATCCATTTAACTTGGAAACTTATCTGTAAATTCATAGGCAGATCCAAAGATGGAGAGGATTTAACTGTAAGGCTTCAATTTTTCTTCCATTTTTTCGTATTTTAATTTTTCTTATATTTTTTCCTGCTTCCCCTCCTTCCCCATCTTTTATTATTCTTTTTTTTTCCTTCCTTTTCTTTTTTTCTTCTTGGTTTTCTTTTATTTTTTAAAAACGTTTTTTTTTTCCTGTTTCAAAAAGTCCTTTACTGTGAGCAATGATGTGAGTTCTTGTCATGGAGGGGTAATTAATTGATTGCAAGATTATATTTTTTGAAAACTAATATTGTTTATTAATTTTTGGTTTGCAGAACTCTTGCCACCCCAACCACTAATTTTTTTAATAATAATTATGTTCTCCTGCAATGGTTATGGAAACATTACACAGATAATAATACAGGATCTGCAATGTTTAAGAAATAACTAGCAAAAATAAAACATTAATTCAGTCGAACTGGAAGAAAAGGTTCTTGCAGTTAATTCACCACTTGTTCTCTAGATGGACTCAAGGAAGCTCCTTTCTGCTTATGGAAGAAGGCAATTGGGAAATTACAAGAGGTTTTAAGTAGTTACTCACAAATATTAATCTCCTGACTTGCAGGGCTAGCTACAGTTTAAGAGAGTACCCAACCACTCTCAGAGTGAGGCTTCTAATTCTTTCCAGGCTTAACAAGATACTGGAGAAAGGGAGCAGATGATCTTTGACCTTATCCTGGCTCCTTTGGATGACCTGTGTACATCCACGACTTCCCATCTTGTCAGGAGTCTTTCAGATGTAGGTAGGATGTCTTGTGATGTGCAGTCTCAGCACAAATGTCATGCTGGCTATGCAGGCCTATCACATGGAGGCATTTGGAGCCTGTTCCTGGTAAACTTGAAGTAGGCAGTTTGCAGGCAGTTCAGGATGCAATAAAAGCAGTGAGGTAGAACACTGCCAGAAGCAGAGAGCAATAGCAGCAGAAGCAAGCAGCAGGCAAGCACAAATACAAGAGCAGAGCATGTTGTGTTACCTGCTCATCTCTTTTTATCAATACAGCCCAAGACTAATGGGCCTTTGGACACAGAATAGCCAATCAGAATGGCAGTTAGCCAAGCTTGACCTTATTTGGTGAGGCCATAGGCTTGCTTTACCCCAGTTTGGGAAAAACATAGGCCTTGCATGAGGCAGGCACAAGCTAAGTGTATCTACCTTGTTTGCCACAGGATGCAAACAGGAGTAAAACAAGTCTGGGCAAGCCAAGGTCCTCAGACTCAGTGGCTCCAGGTTCTTTGTCCTCTTTCTCATGGCTATTTCTCTCCACAGCAGAAGGAAAGAGAGCACAAAAACATGTCTAGGCAGGCCAGGATACGTATAAGCCTGTTTTGGCCTATTCAGGCCTACCATGACAGGGCTCCCTGATGCTTTTGTAAGCAACAGCAAAGTGCCTTTCAAGCAGCATTGGGATGCACATGAATGTGCGTAGGACCTCATGCAGAATCTTTCTAAAGATCTCGTCTGGAAGCAGAGTGATGTAACACTGTGCTGTATAATAGTTAATGATTAATATGGCTAATATATAGTAGAAATTGGAAGATGTGTTATCCTGTCCTGGGAGATGCTGAATGTTGGATGAATACAGTAATTGATGCCTTCAGGGTACAGGTTTATTAAAGGAAGGAGCAATATTTGCCATACAGTGAGATCAGTTGTTCCTTCTTCTGGGTTTATGCTTTACAGCTGTTGTAGTGATAGGTTCAAATAATGCTAATGACATGCCTGCCTAACCACTAATTTACACTGTTAATCACGTCTGGATATGTGGCAGTTAATGTCTCTGCCCAAGTTCATCTAAGGGTGCCTAATGTACTTAACGTTTGTACAAATATCAGCTTCCTTTCTCAAACATTTGGGTCATTATTTTGTCAAGGCCACAGTATAGCAACACATTTTTTCTTAATTAGTTAGTTTTCTATGTATTGCTTTGTCTAGTTTTATTTGGCAGTCAAGTGGAAAAAAAAACATGTGTCCTGCCTATATATTTGTACCTGATATTTGCACCTGATATTTGCCTGCTCATTATCTTATTTCTAGTATTTTTTATCCCGTTTATTTGTTGGCTTTACTTGTAACCTTTTAACCTGGCATAAAGGATTAAGCTTACCTAGAACTGGATCCCGACTCCTCCCTGGGGGTGGTCTGACCTGCCCCCAGGTGTCGTGTTTAGCCCTCTCCCACTTCCTGCCAAGACTACTATAAAAGTGGATGGACTTTCTCTCTCTTTCTCTCTCAGCTTCTCCTCTCCTGTCTGCCCAGTACCTTGCTGCCCTGCTGCTGCTCACCATGTGCTCTCCAGCAAGCACATGGGGAAAGCAACCATTTTTTGGAACTCTGTAACTCTGCATTTCAACATCAATCTTGCATCCATCACCAATCCTCAATTTCACTGCTTCATTAAACTTCTATTCATGGGTTGTATTTTTATATTGGGTATTTTGTTCCCTTTTCCTGGCTATCCTCTGTAATTCCCCTTACCTGTGTCTTCATCCCCTTTTTTTCCATCCTCTGTAACTCCGTATACCTTCTATTTATTGTTAAAATTTACCTTTTTACTTCCGAATCAAATTAAGTATTTATTGAGCTTTTGAGCTTGGGGTTGGAGGGTGGGGGGCTAGCTTAAACTAAGACACCTAGTGAAACATCTCCAGTGCTCTAATTCTAGATACTCTATAACCTAAACCAGACACTAATTCAATATCTGAGTACCCTTAATAGCTAAATAAAAATTCTATAATTTTAAGTCTGTTCTCATTTTTAGTAGACCTTCACGTGTCTAGTTTTCTGTCCATCTTTGAACATCAAACAGACATTTTTATTCAGTGGTCTGTAATGACATGAGCTCATTTACTACACTTCTGTATGTTGAGAAACCTTTCTCATTAACATAATTTCAAGAAATACTTAAGAAAATGCTTCCCTGGGTCATGATTCTATTATCTATGTGATGAACTTGATGCAGTCTATTTGATGTGCATCATAATGTTTGTGAGACTTTACCACTCTCCAGAATCTACAGTTAGTAAAGTTGCCATCTCACATCTTTATGTTTTATAAAGCTGTATCTCAGAGGTATTTAGTGATAGAACAAGAGAGAATGGCCTCAAGCTGTGTCTGGGTGAGTTTAGACTAGATATTAGGAATTTTTTTTTCCACAGAAAGAGTGGTCAGGCATTAAAATGAGTTGCCCAGGGAGGTGGTTGAGTTACCAGCCCAGACTGTGTTTAAAAGTTTCTTGGCTGTGGTGCTTGGAGATACAGTTTAGGGTGAACTTTGTAGAGTAGGGTTAACGGTTGGACTTAGTGATCCTGAAGGTCTTTTCCAACTAGAATATTTCTTTGATTCTGTAATTCTATCTTTACCTGTCTTTCATTACCCATTTTCTTCTGTTTGTCTAATCTACACCAGATTTTAAAGCAAGATCCTCTACAGACTGAATACTAGACTGCAATTTGCTTTCCTTGTTTTCTTTTATCTAATGTCTGATTCATTGATAGAATTTTGTCTTTTGGTATTAATTAATTTGTTTTCTACATGAAAAACTCACTTGTCTATCTTTTATTAAGATAAACTGCTTAATTATAGTTATCTTTGTAATCAAAACTGCAAGCTTATGTATAAAGGGAGTTGTTATTCACAGTAGATACTAGAGGGTTTCCTAGTTTCCTAGCAAGCCAAGAATTCACTAGGTAATACCAATTAACTTTGTACAGAGGCACTGCTGATGTATTAAAAACAACTAAGTGGAAGTCAGTCTATTCCCAATATCTTGTTCTTGGCATCTGTCTCACAGAGGATAACAATTTCAAAACATCTGAGAGTTTTATGTTCCTTATTTAATTTTGTAATAACTGAAGAAGATACCACAAATGAGGCAATGTGTTGCTGATCCATATGGTATTTGATGTTGGATAGGAATGATTCAGTGAGTGCATGCTGAAACAGGGTTGGTTTTGCATGCCTTTGATTGTCTGGTTTATTAAGTGTTACATAGTTAGGTGGAGACCTTTCCAGCATAACTTTAGTTATCTTTTCAGTGTGAATTTTCAGCCGTATCAAGATGGCTGTGTCAGAAGTTGATTTTGAGTTGGTTCAGATACAAGATGTGGAACGAAACATTAATAAAAATGTCCCCAAACCACCATCACCACTAGCAACAACAACAAAACCCCCCAAACAACCCTCGAAAACAACCACAACAAAGCAACCCAAACAAACCCACCCCCCCAAAAAAAACCCCAAAACCAAACCAAAACAAACAAAAAAACCCCAACAAAACCCCCAAAAAACTAGAACACAAAACCCACAGCAAACTGAAGAGAAATAGGGACAAAATATTCCAGTAGAGAGAAAAAAATCTAGAGAGTGTAACAAGGAGACAGTGATTTCATAAAAGTCTTATTGAACAGCTTTGACCCTAGATAACAAGTTAGAGAAGAAGAATGCTTCAGACTCTTAAGGAAATGGATTTAGCTGGCATAAGAAATGCACATCAGTTTTTCCATTTTTAATAGTATGATCAAAAGGAGAATTAGCTAAAAGTTTGTCACAGAAGTGTTGACAAAGGAGAGAACATGCAATTTTTCAAGTGTTGGTGCTGATAAATGAGAAAAAGGAGCAGTCCAGATAGAAGACCTGTAGAAAATTCTCTATGATTGGATCATCTAATGGAGTTGTTTCACCACCCTTGTTTTCATGCCAGCACTTCAGCACAGTTGCTTAAAACTTTGGAGCTGAAATAAGCCAAAACCATAAGAGATCAGCAGCACAGGCTTCATTTGTGCTTGGCACCCAAATGTTGCAAAAGGTAAAGTAACCAATGAAGAACATTTTGATAAATGCAGTAATTTGCATTTTTTACAACAAACATACTCACCTTGTACTGTCTTTATAAAGACAAACAAAAAGCCAAACTACCTCCAGAATCACCAAACAAGTCTTGATTTTCAAAACACATGAAATAAGGATGCAGTAACTCTGATGCTGGGTGAAGCATCCTAAACCACTGCATGCTATTAGGGGCACTAAGTAGCACTGAGTCCTGCTTCTAAAGTCCCAATACTTGGAATGTAAGTTCTGAAATTACACCTTAATGTGTAGTTTGACAGGGGATACCCTTCTGCATGCATAGACTGCTGTAGCCACTTAACTACAAGATATTGACGTAACATCAAACATTTCACTGTAAAGCTGGGCCCTTTATTTATTCATCACTATATGTATGCCTACATATGTGAAAGTCATGGTCTAATTTTTTTTTTCATTTATTTTTGTTTGAGTGCTCGTTGCTACGGTGGTGGTTGGCAGCATGAGGCTCTTTATTTAACCTGTCCTTGAAGCTGCAGCCTTCTTTTAACTCACTTCAATTTTATTCATAGAATGGCTATAATTAAAGTGTTCACAAGGCTTTAAAGAGGTAACACAGAAGTTTAGATCTGCTTAGGGCTTAACAATAAATTACCTCTGTGGCTGCCTGACCCACTTGCCAGAACAGCAGTGGAGTTTAATCTTCATTCTTTAAGACAGCTTGAAAACATCTCCTTTCTGTATGTGATGTGGGACTTCTTTTTTAATTTCTCTCTCTCTCTCTCTCTCTTTTTTTTTTTTCTTCTTCTTTGCTTTCCTTTTAAGCAGTCTGGCTTTTCAAAAGCAATTTGAAATAAATCTCTATGTAATAACAGTTAATGAATCATGAATTAGGATGGGAATCCTGCTAACATTGTTATTGGTTGAAGCTAGAAACCTGAGTTTTATAACAAAGAGGGAAAAAAATGATGCTAATAAGGATGGAGGAAGCTAGTGTTCTTTAAACACAGAAGAAAAGATCCACTGTCACGGAATAGTGTTTAAAAGAGGTATATATATGTTTTTCTAACTTTTTTTTTTCTTTCTGATTTTATTAATGAGGAAAAATAATCTGCAGAGCTTTTCCTGTTGATAATCTTTCAATAAACTTGAAAGCTTTCAGAAAGTGGTTTTCTTTCTTTTCTTTTCTTTACTTTTCTTTTCTTTAAAAAGAACATTTTCATGTCAGTAAAACTACTTTCCCACCAGCAAGCAGGCAAAGTCTGTATCTGAAGGGGGCCTACAGGAAGGCTGGGGAGGGACTATTCACAAGGTCTTCTAATGACAGGATGAGGGGTAATGGGTTCAAACTGGCAGAGGGGAGATTTAAACAGGATATTAGGAGGAAGTTCTTCACAGTGAGGGTGGTCAGACACTGGAACAGGTTGCCCAGGGAGGTTGTGGCTGCTCCCTCCCTGGAGGTGTTCAAGGCCAGGCTGGATGAAGTCTTGAGCAACCTGATCTAGTGGGAGGTGTCCCTGCCTATGGTGGGGGGTTGGAACTGGATGATCTTTGAGGTCTCTTCCAACCTAAACCATTCTATGATTCTATGATTAAAGTCACAAGCAAAAAGCATTACAAGAGAAAAGGTCATGTGGAAAAAAGGATGGAAAGGTGCCCTTGAGTATATTTTGAGCATACTCCCTTTCCTCATTCAGAAGCCATCAATAACAGACATCAATAGAAGAATGAGGATCTTTGTTATATGTTTGAACTGAACATTATCTATATAAATCCAAAACACTCAGAACTATATCTTTACTGCAAAGGATTCTTCTAAAGTGTGTTTTTT
This sequence comes from Psilopogon haemacephalus, assembly GCA_013396835.1. NCBI lineage: Eukaryota > Metazoa > Chordata > Aves > Piciformes > Megalaimidae > Psilopogon > Psilopogon haemacephalus. The sequence continues at coordinate 12,077 of VWZI01015514.1, forward strand.
CTCATGCAATTAAGAGAAATAACATCATGAGATTTTTAACAGGCCTTTGTAATGACTGTAAAGATGAAAAAAAATAGAGTAAATAGTCTTTCTGTATTAAAAGTTGTTTTATTTACCTAAAAGTAACAGAAAATTACAATAAGTATAAAACTAAAATAGCTGAGTTTAGTGATTTCACTTAGTAATGGATATAACCAGAATATTAAGATTATAGGAGATAAAAAAAAGTTCAATAAAACAGCATATAAACTATTTTAAGAAATACCTGGAGCCCTGAATTGGTTCCAGAAAATACTTGTTTTTAACTTAATGCTTTTTAAGGAAAAAGGAGGGGAAAGTAACTGTTGTCATTTCAAAAAATAGGAAAGAAATTTTAAAATTTGTTTATGAAGTGGAAGACTATAGACTTAAAGCAGTGTTTAGAAAAGGAAGGGGAAAAAAAGCTTGTAAATTATTAAAAAAAAATACATTATAATGTAGCAGAAAGAACTTGCACCAGCCTTTCTTCACGGTGAGGGTGGTGAGACACTGGAACAGGTTGCCCAGGGAGGTTGTGTCTGCTCCTTCCCTGGATGTGTTCAAGGCCAGGCTGGATGAGGTCTTGAGCAACCTGATCTAGTGGGAGGTGTCCCTGCCTGTGGCGGGGGGTTGTTACTGGATGATCTTTGAGGTCTCTTCCAACCTAAACCATTCTATGATTCTATGATTCTTTCTCTCTTGTCTCAATTGTACATTCATCCAACAGTGTCCTTCCCTCTGCTCCCTGCCGCATCATGAGTCCTTACCCTACTGCATTCCTTGTCTATATGTATAGATTTGCTGTTTAAAGTGAGATATGATCCTCTCACATCAATAGATTGAATAATATGAGCACATATAAGAATTATTTGATGTCTGTCATAAATCAGTAGAACTTATGTGCATATAATTTACTTGTGAAAGGTTGGACTATATATGCCATGGAATAAAGATTTCAGTGATAATAAATAATGGAATGAACTGAGAAGTTGTACCAAGTTTAACTATTACATCACTGATGCAAACCAGTGCTAGAAAATGCTAGTTTTCAGGAACTCAAAGCTCAAAAGTTATTTCCATGTGCACTTTTTTTTTTTTTGTTGTTTTTGTTTTTGTTTTTTTTTTGTTCAGAGATCCAACTACAATATAACTTTGGAAATTATTATTTTTTTAAAAAAAAGTTTCATACATTTTTTCCTTGAAACTTTTTTTTAAGAGGCTATTTAGCTTCCATGCTCTAGTCCTTTCTATTTGTCTAACTTTTCCTTCTCTCTGCTCTATTTTTTTCTTTACCTTTTACTATCCTTATGTATTCCATTCTCTAGATGCTTTCCCCCTTTGTAGCCTATCACTTTCATTTTCTTTCAGCCTCCTACTTGTGGCTTTTTCTCTATCCCTTCAACAAACAGAATAAAAAAATAGGATGCATGTGAAAATTAAATTCTCAGCTCAACTGGCTCCATCTATTTCTGATTTCTTCTTCGTTATCAAAGTGCAGTGGCAAGTAATATCTCAAACATGATAGTCAGCCTCTGGAGACCAAGAGCATGGTGCAAGCCATGTTTCTTCTATTAGCAGCAGTCTCCCTAATCCCTCACTTGTATCAACCTTTTAAAATAAATTAATTTCACATGATTATGTTAATATTTTCTTAATGAATTAGAAAAGAAACCTGTGCAGAACATTAATGAATCATTATAACCATCCCTGCTGTGAGATTTCATGATCATTCTTTCTGTAAAACTATATGAATATTAATATGCACCCCGGTAATTGGTACAAAGTTAATTACTGTAATTCTGCTATAGTAATAAAAAAAAAAAAGAAAAAGAAAAAAAATCTGTGTAATATGCAGTAATAGCTACTTATGAAGATGGAAATCTCGAAGTTAAAATATTGACCTATATATGTGAAGTGAGGGAAGAAACAAATTTGAAGTAATAGCTAGGTATTTTAAAGAGATATAATTTGGCTATTAATTTCATGTGTAGACGTTGCACTTCATGATATGGTTTAATGGCCATAGTGGTGTTAGGCTGGAAGTTGGACTTAATGATCTTAGAGGTATTTTTCAACTGAAACAGTTCTGTGGTTCTATGATTCCATGATTTTCTTCATGTAAGTAAATATTCTAGATAATTTAGTTATTATCTTTGCTTCAGTGGGTTTTGCATCAGGTTTGAAGTCAATAAGAGTGGGATCCATCTTTTGAAATGCCTGGTGGAATAAAGGGTGTACACGTGTGGTGGTTTTGTAGTTACCTGCCCCCCCCACCTCTTGAAATAAACCCTGGCTAGGACTCAGAACACTGTAAGTTGATAAATGAAGCTTTATATTTACAGCTTTGCACAATATACAAGCAAATATTTACAATGTATAACAGATATTTACAAATATATACAGTGAAAAGGCAATACAGAAACACCACAGCCCTCTCAGAGATCAAAATCCCCAAGAGAGGTAACCAACCACCCCCTACCACCTTTCCCCCCTTCCCCAATCTTATCTCACCACCTGTTGATGCTGCAGACAAGCTGAGGTAGATCGGCCAGGGGGATTAGTAGTAGGGAAGAAGTTAGTAGAATCATTAAAAATCAGCTACAGAAGACAGAGACAAAGGAACCATGCAAGGAGCAGCTGCAGCCAGAGAGGTCTGAAACTGTCTGACTATCTATGTTTGGGTTACACTCTTAAAAACAAATTATTTTTTTTCTTTCTCAGTAAAGCTCTGGGTGAAGTGACATACTGTGTTTTCCTGTCTCAGCCAATAGCCTTATTTCTCACTCAAATTCTCCAATTAGTTCAAACCAGCACAATATGACAGGACTTGCGAACTAGTAAAATTAGTACTGTAAAATTTTAATGCAAGTTTCTGTATTATGAATGATTATTTGATAGTAGAACTTTACTTGCCTTTTTCTGAAATGACAAGTAGTCAAAGGATTCTAATGACACTGAAGTAACTGCTTAGCACCCATATAAACAATTATGTATTTTAATCAATTAGTAAGTTTTTCTGTTGTTCCCAGAACAAGAATGATTTTTTTTTTTTTCCCTCTCAGTGGAATAATAGTACAAATAGAAATTTCTGTCTGTCCAGCTGCACTCTTCCTTCCCAGTATGGACCTAGCTGAACCCTGGTACCAAGTTTCTGTTAGAAGCTCCAGGCCAGGTCAGGGCTATGAAACCCCAGTCACATGGCTGCATACGGTAGCTACTTTTTATTCCCACGTGTTTCAGATGCGTCTTCTCTGCCCATGCGCTTTGGTTATTTTTATACAATTTACAATGTATGAAAAATGGTATTTTTAAGGAATATTTTTATCCAAGATGAGAAGAAATGTGAAATGTTTTGACAACTGATGTTAGAAGCCTTAATGGTTGTTCAGATGGCAGTTCTTAAGTGTGTCATTACTTGACATAAACTTTGTGTACCTCACAAACCCCATAATCCTTATGATGATATAACCGTACAATCATCTCATTTTACTTACAGCTACAAGAGTTTGTAACATACTCCTAGTGCAATGGGAGCAATATGCAGTCATACACACATACAGAAATTTTTATTTACAAAATCATTATCTAGGCTTGTGAGCTGTTTATTTTTTTCTAGTGTTTATTATGTTGCTGTCTAACCTAATATTGCTGCAGACCTTCAGTGGGATTTTCTGTCTTGAGGATGCATTAAGACATGTAATTATTAACCAATGCAAATTGATTAAGATGCTTCCTTTTCATCTAAAGACTGTGTGTTATCTACTCCCACTATTACAACACTTAGCTCTCTTTTACTGCAAGCTTTTAAGCTGTGCCAAGCCTACAATTTTTGTGTTACTATATAGACTATAATTGAAAAGGAATAATCCTTTATTAATATTCTATTTGAGAAAAATCAACACAGAAGAAAATAACTACATAAGAATGTGAATACCAATAGGGAAATGAAAGCTTTTAAAAAACTATGTTCAGTATACAGAGTACAAATTGGAGTAGTATACTCTAAGAAACCTAATATTAAATTGTTGGATGGCAGCAAAATAGTGACTTAAGTGATTTTAAAATTACATTAAATAAAGATTTTATTTTTTGCCTTTTAGTTATCACAGAAAATAAGTAGACATACGTTATTTTTCCTTCATACAAAGAAAATAACTAACTGAGCACTGGAAATCATAATTCATGGAGTGGCATTTTTTTTCTGCTTGTGCAGTTATGCCATACTGCACTATTTGTAGTGTGTGTGTGTATGCTTTGTTTTTGGTTATGATTTCATGTAAGGATTTTAGATCTGATTAATATGAAATTGAGAGAAAACATGAAGTATTTAGAAAAGGGAAGTTAACCTGGAAGTGATGAACAAGTCAAAGGCCTGTCCTGGATCATCAGGGTAACATCAGGACTTCTCCACTCCCAGAAGTCAAGAAAAAACAGTCTAACCAGGTTTTTTATTTCCTAGCTTGGATAACAAGACAATGCTCTAGAAAGAGCAGACATATGTCAAATCCAAAAGGAAAATTAACATTAGAATCATAGAATCATATAATGATTTAGGTTGGAAGGGACTTCAAAGATAATCCAGTTTGAACCCCCTGCCATAGACAGGGACACCTCCCACTAGAACAGGTCAATCAAGTCCTCATCCAGCCTGGCCTTGAACACCTCCAGGGAGGGAGGAGCCACAACCTCCCTGGGCAACCCGTTTCAGTGTCTCACCATCCTCACTGTGAAGAACTTCCTCCTAACATCCAGTTTAAACCCATTATCCCTCATCCTGTCATTGAAGACCTTGTGAATAGTCCCTCCCCAGCCCTCCTGTAGGCCTCTTACAGATACTGGAAGGCTACTATAAGGTCTCCTTGAAGCCTTTTCTTTTGCAGGTTGAAGAGCCTTCACACTCTAGCCTGTCCTCACAGCAGAGGTGCTCCAGCCCTCTGATCATCTATGTGACCCTCCTCTGGACTTTCTTCAGTGGTTCCATGTCTTTCTTGTGCTGTGGGCTCCAGAACTGTACATACTACTGCAGGTGGGGTCTGATAAGAGCAGAGTAAATGGGGAGAATTCCCTCCCTTGCCCTGATGGCCACGCTGCTCTTGATGCAACCCAGGACACAATTGCTGTCTGGGCTACATGTGCACACTGCCAGATCAGGTCCTTTTCCTCAGGGCTGCCCTCAGCCACTCATGACCCAGCCTGGATTTGTACTTGGGATTGAGCCCACCCAGGTGCAGGACCTTACACTTGGCCTTGTTGAATGTCATGAGGTTGGCCTGGGCCCACCTCTCCAGTCTGTCCAGGTCCCTCTGGACCTCTAGCAAGTTGACTGTGCCCCACAGCTTGGTGTCATCTGCAAACTTGCTGAGGGTGCACTCATTCCTCTGCCCATGTCACTGACAAAGATATTAAACAGCACTGGTCCCAGCACTGACCCCTGAGGGATGCCACTTGTCACTGGTCTCCAGGTGAACTCTGTGCTGTTGATCACCACTCTCTGCATGCCACTATCCAGCCAATTCCTTATCCAAATTCACACTTCTGGTTTTACAGAACCACACATTAGTATGCCCTAGTACCTTTGCTTGGGAAGAAAGGAGTGGAGGTTTCCAGGTTCTTGTTAGAAGTGAGTTGTTCATGTTTACTTGGGCCTAAAGCAGTCTTCTCTGTTGAGTTTTAATGTATTTCCACACTGTGCTTTTGGGAATAGACAGCCCTGTCTAACAATATCATTAGGTTAAGGCTGCAGACTGAGTGTCCCTTGCATTTTCCTCCTAGTCATCTTAAGCTCTGCAGGGAGCTGGTTTCCCTTGGTTAGGATTTCATGGCAGGAGGGTTGACACAGTACTGTGAATGTATCCCTCTTGCCACTTTCACAGTGAATATAACACCTACAGCATTTAATATTCATCTAAATTGATTTAATTTGGAAGAATGATGCTTGTAAGAACTGCATTTCTCCCTCTCTGTACTGTTAAATGCTTCTGGTTTACATCTAAGGAGGAGAAAAACAATCAAAACCTCCCAACAACAACAAAAATACCCCCAAGAAAAATTCCTCCCCAAACTTTAGATTTGAAAAAAACATTTTTTTTTCAGAAAGCTCTTGTTGACTTTCCTATGCAGTTGTATATAAAACTATATATAAAAGCTTTAGAACATAAATTTCCTTTGTATGTTTTTTGTCATGCCCCTGCTTGTCTTGATCAACAGTTTCAGATGGTTTCCAGACAAGCTGTGTGTCCTCCTGTGTTTCTGTTAGGGTAACTATCAATTAAAACTGAGCCTCAGATAAATTTGATTTTCCATGTTATGAACTTTGTTTTACCTTTTGTAGGATTTCCACCTCTTCAAAACAAAATAAGTGAAGGTCTGGATACATATTGCTCTTTCGTGCTAGAAGGAACAAAGTAAATTAGTTTTAATCACTGTCAATATCTACAGATACCGACAGATACATAGATAAATAAATTTCAGCTTCTTGTCACCCCAACTTCATGTAGCACATAATGCTGTAATGGAATGGGGTTTGATTAATTAATGCAAGATAATTTTTCAACATTAATATTGTTTATTAATTTTGATATTCAAATTTTTCTACCTCAACCCCTAATTTTAAATTGGTTTGAATATAACAGTCATTGAATGAGTTACATAAATGAATCTAGATCTAGTATTAACTATCAATATATATAAATGATTAAATCCAATTGAACTCAAATTAACTGGAAGAGAATGTTTCTTGCAGTTAATTACTCCACTTGGCCACTTGATGGACTCAGGACTCTTTCTGCTTAGACTGAAGGCTAGGTAAATGAAAGCATAAGGTATTTATTCACAAATATTATTTCTCAACTTGTGAGGCTAGCTATATTGGGACAGTACCCAAAACACTTGCAGGGAATACTGTCGGTTGGCTTTCTGGCCAGTCTGGCCTCTGGCCACTGCTGAAACTTTGGAGTTCCTTCCTGGCTCCACAGGCTGCTGGGGGAAGCAGATAATTGCTGACCTGGTCCTGACTTTGGACAATCTGTCTGCCTCCAGGGCTTGCTCATCTCTGGAGATGCAGAGCTCCTCTGGCAGTTGAAGGCAGATGTCTTGCGATGTGTCTCAGCAGGTGTGTGTCATGCTGGCTGCTGTATGGAGCTATTGAATGAAAGCAATTAGAGTTGCTCCTGGTAAACTCGAAGCAGGAAGTTTCCAGGCTGAGTTATAGCTTAGCAGAACTGTGCTATAAAGCAATAATGCATTAGTATTGCCAGTAGGCAACAGGCACGGATACAGCAGAACACAGAATAATGGTAAAGCATGGAACAATGGTAAAAGCATGCTGTGTTACCTGCTTATCTGTTTATATATCAATGCCTGAGATTGGTGGGCCTTTGGACATCGATTATCCAATTAGAGTGGAAGTAAGCCAAGCTTAACCATATTTGGGTGAGACCACAGGCCTGCTATGACCATATTAGGGAGAGAGCATAGGCCTAGCATGAGCTTAGCACATGCCAAGCACATGCAACTTGTTTACCACAGGATATAAGCAGGAGCAAAACAAGTTGGGTAAGCCAGAGTGCTCAGACTCCAAGGCTCCAGGTCTTTTGTCCTTTTTCCCACAGTTGCTTCTCCCCAGACAGAAGGAAGGAGAGCAGAAAAGCATGTTTGGGCAAGCCAGCATATGTATAGGCCTATTTTGACCCTGTCAGTTCCACCACAACAAATGCCAAGAAATTATTACTGTTCCAGCTCATACGACCTCATCCCTGCATTAGAGATCACTTGTTTGAAAGTAATCCACTTGCTAGTTAAAATTTTCAGAAAGTGGAAAACCTAATAGAGCTCTTTTTCTATATCTGCTGCAGTTGCTCATTTCCAGTCAGAATTCTAGCTGCTAACGACCCTATCTTGTTATGATCTCTCCTTAGACAAGAAATATGCTCAAAATTTCTCTTTATCAACTAATGAGGTTAAATTTGTTAATCTTTTACATCTTCTCTTTGGTAAACTCTTCTCATGCTCTACTTGAGTGAAATGCTAAATTTCCCTCTAGCCTATCTTCCTATGGCTCCAACACATGAAGTCATTCCTTGTTTATGTGTTTGACCACTTCCAGATTTCAATGAGCTGCTAGCTATGAAACTGTTGGACAACATCAACCATAACATAGCTATGCTGATTGGGGCCAGCTCAAATTTATTAATTTATTTATTTTTAGTCTTCCTACCGTGAACTTGTTGTCAATTCCTGATTCTGATGTTTGCACTCTTCAGCAATGCAATTTGACATGTGGGACATTGAGATATAAAATCTAGACAAATTTAATTCTAATCTCTAGCTTTTCTTTCATTTGTATTTTTTACAGCTTCCTAAGACATGGCTGACTTGATCATCTTTCTCCTGAATGTAACCATTGAACTCTCATCCATTTCCTGCAGAGGAAAGAATCTCAGAGGCAGGTAAGTTCCTCTAGGTGTTGCGAGTTCATTGGCAGAGTTAGAAAGGATTTCTCTGTGATTTGGTTGTGATCAGGCTCTATTTGTGCCTGTGTTCAGCAATGTCTCTTACACAGCACTGAGACAGCTGTGTCCTCACCCTGATGGCAAATTGAGTCTGTTGGTGAATCTGGAGGATGCTTCATGGGTGGAAAGGGTGTTTGGGGAAGACATGTGGGCTAGAGAGGGGAAAATAGGGCACAGCTGTGATTGGGAGAGAGTGTGAAGCCTGATTTTGAGGGGATGTCTAACAATGAAGAATGTAACTGCATTTGAAACTGGATTTCATTATTTCTGCTGGTATTAGATGGTATCAGTCATAATGTAGAGGTATTGTTTTATGTAGAAGCTTCACTGTAATACTCATTAAATCTAATTCTCCATCTTCATTGTTCTTGTACAATTTGAACAATTATTCATGACTAGCTTTTATTTTTATGGGCTCCCCAGACTGTCAAAAATAATGTGCAAGAAATGCTTTCAGAGATCAGTGGCTTTAAAGGTATTTCTGTGGAAGTAAAAGCTATCTTTCTTCTCTGCAAAAATTCAGTGAGACTAATTCTGAGTTAGACCTAATTATATTCCCCCTATTATCTTCCCCTTGGGTTCCTGCTCTTTTTGGTTAAATTAAACAACAGTCTGGCACATGCCTGTTTTAACAGGTCAGGATTCTGCTAGTTCAAACTCCTATCACAACTGAAATGCTGCAGGAGGGCTGGGTAGTTGTTTTCTAAGTATTCATGTTTTATTCCCAAAATGTAAAGGGTGAGTGCCAGGAGCATGGAGTCAGGCTCTTTTTGGTGATGACCACCAACAGGACGAGAGGCAATGAGTGGAAACTGAGGCATAGGAAGTTTCATGTAAACACAAGGAAAAAGTTTTTCACTGTAAGGGTGACGGAACACTGGAACAGGCTCTCCAGGGGGGCTGTGGTGTCTCTCTCTGGAGATGATTCAAGACCTACCTGGATGAGTTCCCGTGTGATCTGGTATAGGTGATCCTGCTCTGGCAGAGGTTTTGGACTGGATGATATTCTGAGGGCCCTTCCAGGCCATAACATTCTGTGATTCTGTGAGTTTTAGGTGTTGTTTTCTTTTCACAGACAGCATGGAAATGTTGAAAGATGAAAATGAGCACCAATACAGTATTAATCCCAAATACTGCAACAGGCTCTGAAGTGGAGAGAGAATTCCAGTTTTCAACTGTGGATTTTAATTGATATTCAAGTACATAATTCAGAATTGATTCTTGTGGCTAGATGTGTAGTTTTTGAGTTAGATGATGAGTGTGCAATACATATGAGACCAGATAAATGAGAAGAAGCAGTAAGGTTTAGCTTTTAAAACTAAGCAGCAGAGTAGGGAATAAACAACTACTTCATGCAAAGTATTTGTGAGCATCTTGCAAAACCCATTAACTGTTCTTATGAAAAATTATTAATATATTTGAATAATAAATCTGTTGGAAGCTTCTGAAATTTGCTCATAGGCAATTTGTGAATGGAAAAAGAGCTGAAATCCCATTGGTGCAGTTTTCATTATAAATGACTCATTCAATCCTGCTGTAGAGTAATAAAAAACAAGGGATACACAAAAATGTTTTGAAATGCATGCAAGAAGCAACAAGAAAATTCAGTGAAGAGAATCTTGTGCCAGGTTTTGAAACCAGATGAACAATACCTGATATGAGAACATGCAGAGCCTGCACTTCCAGCCAAAATCAGTTGCTCACTCAGGGCAAGCTCTATTTGATATTGAATTGATTGTGAGTGATTGAAGAGGCAGAAATTATAAATTATGTAGCTTTTGTAATTTCCAAAAGCCCCACTCACAATCTGTGTGTAAATTGGTTTAAGTTTTGGTTCTAATTCGGTCAGGAAAAGTCTTCACAAGGATGCCTTTTCAGGTAATTCAGGAAAAAAAACAGAAAATTTGGAAAGGTTTGGGCATGAAACAGCTTTGCCCTACTTACAGATGGGAGACTGTCTCTTCACGACAGTGTCCCGAGTCCAGTGCCTGCCAGAGTCCAAGATCGCTGTAGGCACAGCTTTCATGAAGCCACGATCACAAAGCAAGGCAGGGGAAAGCCAGGGTACTCCATGGTATTCCCACGAATGGCTACAGTTTACTGTTAGAGGCAGGTCCTGCAGCAAGAAGCCAGGATGCTCCTCAAGGTCCAGCTCAAAGTCCATGCGAGGTTCGTGTCTCCAGGTCCATGTTCAGGTCATGGTGCAGGTCCTGGTTCAGGTCTGAGTGAAGGTCCCAGTGAATGCCCATGCAAGTCCTGCTCCAATCGTTCCAGCTGCCATATATATACTGAGGGGATTTGTTCCCTCCCTGTTCAAGCCCACAGAGGGTGGGAGAAGGCACTTCACACCTTTTCCAAACCTCCAGTAACAGAGGTGGGGAGGGAGGAAGACTGTTTCCTGCCCCATTCACACCTCTGGTGGGGCAGTGGACTGGGGTGGGCCCTGCCACAGTTCACACCCCATTCAAACCTCCGGTGGAGCAGTGCCCTGCCCCGCCACAGATGTGACTAGACCAAAAATGCTTGGGACTGCCTTTGCATCCAATGACATTTCCTCTCTTTTTAAAGATCAAGCCATGCACGAAATAAAACAAATGTTGGCAAAAACATAACTTCTGGATTTATATCCTCCCCTCTCTGCAGAAAATAAAAAAAATATAGAGCACAAAACTATGGGAAAATGTGTTTTGTGTGTAAACTGTGCTTAATCTTGAAACTGGACAGGTGAGCTTAGCTTGTTGTCAGAGTAGTTCTCTTACTGATCTTAAGCTGTTGGTTGTAGTTAACATCAAAGCCACATCTTGTTAGGTCATCCTTCTCTGGAATGCATAGTTACTCTAAATTGTCACTTTGCCTGATTTGGGTATGTGTGCTCTCAGGCTCTAACAATTTCAGTAAAAATAACCAATAAAACCAGACCCACAAATAAACAAAAGAACTCTGAACCAACACAAACCAAATAAAACCAAAGAAACAAACCAAACCAAACAAAACCCCCAATGCTAAGTGCAAATCTTGGAGAGATTAAAAAATACAAAAACAAAAACTCAAACACTCAAAAGAAAGGCAAAAGTGGGAAGACTGGTAATAGGAACCATAGCAAAGATAAGTAATCAACTTCAACAAATATTGTTGCAGTCTGTCAGCTCATACAGAGATAGTTATGTTTTGGTTATTTGTAAGCACAGAGAATGAAGTCAGACAGAGGAAGTTTTCCTGTCACAGACAGATGCTTTTCATGTGCTGAATTGATACTTTGGTTGCATAAGCCAAAACTCTCCCTATTTAATTTCTTTCAGATACATAGGACTTTCAGGAGTCCTGTTTTGAGTAGAACTAGATGTTTCTTAATAGAATTTACTCTAGAAGACATCTAATATCTTCTTCTTGGATGGAAATTCAATGAAAGGGATAGAAAATGTGGTTAGCTTGATAGTCCTATGGCTTGAAGCTTAATAGCATTACATACATATCTTTTGGTGGCCAGGGCAAAGAGCATCTCTCTATACAAAATGACTTTTTAGGGGAGGAGAGCTTTCTACCAAGATTGATTGGAAAAAAGAGAAAAACAAAAAAAGTGGGGAGGACAAATCTAGATTTAAAAAAATCTAATTTATTTTAAAAGACATGACTAAGAATATTAAATTTGTTTTACTACCATCCTGTCTGCTATGTCAAGCTGAGATGATAGAACAAAGGATAAAAGAAAAAGGGAAGAGTGAAAGAGAACCTTTAAAAGGTTGAGGTCAGTATCTCCCAGAGATACTCATCTCTGGTATCAATTAAAGTCTTCTCTAGCTTGCTAAACATTTGTATGGCCTTGAGAGTCCTAATAAGCACAGAGTGGTATATCCTGTCTTAAATGGAAAATAATTTTAGTTTTTATTAACTTTGGAAATATTTATAGGATTTTTGCATTATTATTACAATTATTCTTGATATTCTTTACTGCATATTTTTTCTTCCCTCTCCTCTTTTTTTGTGTTACCAAAGTGTAACTAAACAGTACTTGCCAGCAGTCAAACAAGTACATATAAAATTTTTCTTTCCTCATTTGACCAATCCTAACAGCTTGTCCTTCTTTCTTTTTAAGAACTGACACTTCTTAATGGAGCACTTTATGGGCCAGAAATATCTTCAATTAGCAAAAATTAGTAACTTTTAAAGCAAATGGAGTTCTGCCAGTTGACACCATCTAATGATTTGACTTTGTTTCTTTTAACCTTTAAAATTATTATATTCTTTTTCTTTTTTACTGCTTAAATGAATCTTTCATGTTAAGCCAATTCAGCATTTTAATTTCCCCCCAATACAAAAACACCTATCTCCTTTAAATAGCTTTCACAGTTTGCGTTCTTTAGAGGCATTTTTGATGTGGAGCTAAGTCAGAAAGAGTGGCGTGTTCAGAATGCCATGGCGCTGACAGCTGTGCTTCCACTAGTATAAAACCCACTAACGTCAATAAAACTGCAATTGGGTGTTTGACTACCAGTTGTTACTATTTTCTCATAAGACCTTTCACACCCTCTTTTGATTAGTGTATGGAGAGATTGGTGAGACTGGTTGTTTGCTTCTAAATTAATTTGCACTAAACTTCGTTTGCCTTCTGTTCAACCATTTGCCCAGATTCTTGCAATCTGTTTGGGTCTTAGTGTTTTGACTGTAGCACTCAGTAGTTCATGCAGGTTTGGGTCCAGCTCTCCAGCAGTGAGGCTTATGTTTTCTTACTCTGTTGCGATAACTTTTGTCTTTCTTTGTTAACTTCAGTCATGTTTATGGTCTTGAATTATGTTAATGGAGTCATGGAGGTCTTGACTAACTACTGTGCCACAAACACAAATCCTTTCGGTCTAGGTAGAACCATAATGTAGAATTCACACTACCTAAATTAAAACATTTTCTAAATTAGCCTTCCCAGGCTTCTTGTAGTCAAACAAAGAGACAAAGTATTTTTGGAAAGTCTTCAGAGTGAAAGCTTAGAAAGGCCCTAAGCCATGCCCTGTAGAAGTCTGTTTTTCCCTTTTGACCATCTGTATGGCATGGGGAAAGTAGCTTTCTTCATAGGATGTGTGAGCCACTGACTGAATTGGCAAAAATGAGATTGGAAGGAAAACCTTTCCTGATTAGTCCTTTTCCAAAGTGCTGTGGCCAAGCAACTCTTCCCATCAACTTCACACAGATGTGTATTTCTCTGAAATATTGCTTTTTACCTTTCTCGGCCGAATTTTGTACTTTTATTTTGGTCATTTCCCTTTTCTGTCTTTGGTCGTCTTCAGCCTCTCATGCTTACAGCTTTTATAAGCTCACACCATCTGAAGAATGACAATTGTATTTTCTACTATGCCATTAAGGTCATTAGTGAAAGCAATAGACAGAGTCCATTTTCAGAGGAACCCACCTGATATACCTTTCCAGACTGATTTACATTTGGGTATTTCTTTCAGAAGACTTTACTGGATAGGGGGGAAGAGGTGACTGCCCCAGCATGAGCCCTATTACTCCTACTGTTCACACCCTCTGTTACTCTTAATGTTGCAACTTCTATTATTGGAGAGGTAGGTGGCTGGGGGAACTCATTCCTATTTGCCACAGGAGAGGCCATTAATTTTGTCACACCAGCCATGAAGCTACACACCTTCTCTATCTCTATCCCCTAGAATAGAGGACAGGAACTTCATATGTAAACACTTCTTTAACTCTTTTCCCTTGACAAGTTGATGTGACTCGTTATGTAATTATTTCTTGTTTTTTTTCCTAGACTTTTCCAAGTGATTCCTCTACTTTCCAGTGTTTGCTGAATTGCTAACAGAAGACTTCCTGCTCTTGAGTTATTGCCTATTGAGCCAAATGTCCTAATTAACCCGGTAGTTCCCAATTTACTAAGCAATCTTGATTGTGAACACTCAAGTACCCTTCGAAAATCTGAATATACTTAAAATTTTACTTAATTTCTCTTATTTAAAGTGGTAATAGTACAAAAAATGGCAGATTAGTTCATTAAGTATAACCTTCAGTGTTTTAAGATGCTCTCAAACTCTATATTTATCAAAAAGCTCCAAAAAGCTCCAACAGATGGAATATAGTTATAGCATCATTTTAGGACCTAGGAAACCTTAATGAAAGTTTCTTACTAAACTACAGACTTTTCTCTCATTTTAAGTCATTTAATCACCTCATTGCCTAAATTCCCTTTCTTTGTAATTTGAATTAAGAACACTTGCTCCTCTCTTTTATTTGCTCTTCTCTGTTCCAACTTCAAGGACAAAGAACTTTGTTTTCTAAAGCATTCAAAATGTGAGTAACGTCTGTTTTAAGTGTGTTTAAAAAATATTTTCAGCTTATTGAGCTGTATTAAACCCCTTAATTAACCTCCAGAATTTTAAGAGTAATTATAGACACTGTGTTCAAAGAATCCTTCCTGCAATTGGAGCTTTCTGCAAAAGATTGCTGTCTTGCTAGGACAGGTTTTCTGGCCAGCTCAAGTGTGCTATAAACATCTCACTACTGCTACTTTACTAAATGTTTGGTCAGAATATTTGTGTTTCTGTTGAATGATGGTAGGACTTCAGCAGGATCATGTACTTCCTATGAACAAGAACATGCTGTTTACTACAACTGGATTACATACTGTGCTACAACTCTGTGCTCAGCTTTTAGTTAATCTAAGGGGCTGATATCCTTTGGACAGAAATGTCCTGTTGCTTTAAAACTAGGGAGGAGCCTAATGTGAATGCAGATGGTACTGGCAGGTGTTAGAATAATAGAATCATAGAATCAGTCAGGGTTGGAAAGGACCACAAGGGTCATCTAGTTTCAACCCCCCTGCCATGGGCAGGGACACCCTGCCCTAGATCAGGCTGGACAGACCTAGTTGTACAAGCATAGGTGATACGGACAGTGTCCCTCAAGAATCAGTCTCAGTGGTGATGGTAAGGTCACATAGTGATAGAGGCTAAACCTTCAGTATGGTTCAACAGTCTCAGTTTATCTCAAGCTAAACTATGTGCTTGGACCTGAGTCAAAAGGAGGGCAGCTGGATGAAATGATTGTCATAGGGCTATTCCACCTGAAGCATTCTATTCTATATCATTCCTGTAATTGGTTTGTGTCCTGCCTAGAAGGATTAGCAGTTAGAGGGAAAGACTTGTCAGTCAATATCCAACAGAAATACTTTATGGAATTCCTATTGTTATCACTACAGGGATAACAGAAGAAGGAGCAAAAACCCTAGAACTTGACGCTTTTGAGCAACCATGGTTGCCAACATTGAGACAGGGTATTTCAGCTGCTTTAAATAAATTTCAAAATAACCTTGGAGGAACTTCCTGGGTGTGTGCTCAAGTGTTGTGTGGGCGTTGCTCTAATATCTGCTTAGCAAAATCTACTGTTTTCAAAGTAATGACCTTAATGTGATTTCCAGTTAAGAGTCATTCTGTAACTCAGTTCCTTCTACTGAACAGAAGAAATCAATAATAATAGGTTTTAGGACTTATGCTGTATAGGCACAAAATACATTCTCATGCAATGCTATATTTGACTTTTCACTGTGGGGATTATATTGGAAAACTAGACTGAAGAGATACTTGTTTTAGCAAGCAGATTTCATAGGAGTTTGAACTATAAACCTCGATGCATTTTTCTGGTGACGCTAAGGCTTCCAATGATGATGATTATCAAATCTGAAATGCAAAGAGTAAGTGCTGTCTTGAGTGCTTATTCATAGTGCGTAGTAATCTTTACATGGTGAGTTCCCTTGGGATGATATACAATTCAGGACAATATATAAGAGCTTATAGCTTTTCTCATCAGCTACTCTTTCTGCTTATAAATTCTATGTTGGCTTTATAACCATAGGAGAATATCTTTATTAGAACAAGCTAAAAGATAAAGAAGTTTTCCAGCT
The DNA here is from genome assembly GCA_013396835.1 of Psilopogon haemacephalus. Classification (NCBI taxonomy): domain Eukaryota; kingdom Metazoa; phylum Chordata; class Aves; order Piciformes; family Megalaimidae; genus Psilopogon; species Psilopogon haemacephalus. Next base: position 28,508 of record VWZI01015514.1, read on the forward strand.
ACAGTCACAAATATATGTGCCATTAAACACACTGGAAATGCTGAACACTGCAGCTGCATGTCAGTGTGCTCTGTATAGTTTTGATTCATGTTAGTATTGGCAATTTTCTGGTACAAATGTATGAAACTAGACTATGCAATATTATGGTAATAGATGGAGTGTTTTTCTGAATTCCGTTCTCATATCTTGATTCTTCCCTTACAGTCAGTCCCTGGAGTGCTCTGTGTTGGTCAAGAGTGATGTGAGTGTCCATGGTGAAAGTATGAGCTGAGGAAGACCATGGTTGCTTTCTGCCGGGGCTAGCTAGAAGGTACTATGTCCTCTTTCTTGATCCACTGCATCTTTTATGTGGGTCTCAGATCTGATAGATGGTTTATGTAACTCTCTGATCTTTAACGTTTTCCGTAGATGTAAGGTTAGGTTAGAAATGCCTCATAGGAGACCACTTGTTTTCTGAAACAACTCTCATCTTGAGAGAATAACGTGGAGAAACAAAGAATCCATCAATTTTCATGTCTTTCATTTGCAATAACTGTATTTCAGACCTCTCTGGATGAACATTTTGCAATGTTTTTCTACCTTCTTCAACCTGCATCAAGTTTCTAAGTGTTTTCTAATCATTTGTGTCCAAGTGAATTTAGATTTCAGTGCCATGATTAAAAACACTTTATATCAGAAGATGGCTGCATATAGAGTTAACTAATACTAGGTAGCTTCCTCTAAATGTCAGTCTTTAGGCATAACTTTTAATAACTCACAGGAATTTTAAACAATGTGGTGCCTGTGACTTTTGTCAGGCACCTTAAACCGAAACTCCCATTTGACACTTTCTTCTGCATGTTGTAGGTAGATGCTTGCCCTGTTCTCCAGCCCGATTTTCTACACCAGTGCCTTTCAGGAGGTTGTTGCTGAAAACACTGCTACGTATTAATTCCAGACACTCTACTCCACAGTAATCAATAACTGTAAAACAAGTAGTGATGTCTTTAATATATACTTCCACCTCTATCACCCATTCTGCCCTTAAGCAGGCTATAAAACAGAATTTTTAACATTTCAGTGACACTGTGAATCATCCCATCTGGCATCACTAATGCTAATTATATGAAATTTCTTCCCACTGGTGAGGCTTCAATTCTTCTCTCTTCATTTTTGCAGATTCCTGTCATTGATACAGTGATAACTGAATTCTTCCTTGTCTTTTCTTCCTACTTCAGCTGAACTAATTAATGAAATCTTGGACTTCTCAGTGCTTCATTCATTTCCTTTATCAGTTTGACTTTATACTGTTATTTTAAGGTCTCCCTTGTTGCTCACTTGAAAAATGGACCTGAAATTCAATGGCCAAAATTTTCATCTTTCAGTCCAGGAATTCCACAATTGATGATAGCAGTTTCTTGTATTGTTTTGTTCAGAAAAGATTTTTATGAAAGGTTTCAAATTTATTGTGCTGCTATTTCTTCTGCTAGCTGAAGACTCCTGAGGTCTTCTGTGACCCATCTGGGTGACAACCTGCAGGTCATTCCCCTGTGCACCACTGATGATTTGAAAAATGACTGCATATCCCACCTCCCCCCCCACACGCACACACTTTATCCATGCAGTGTAAGGAGGAAACGTAGTGGGTTTTGTCCTTTGCTGAACCATATGGATAGTTTCTTACAGTTCTGTAACTCTGTGTAGTGACTGTAAGAGGTCTCTGGGCAGTTGTGCGCTGCTCTTGATTTTGTGCTCAGAAGCTTTGTGCTGAGTTCCTCCAGCAAGAATTGCTGCAGTATGTGACTCCTGATGTTGAATGTCAGTCAGTTCTTTGCCCTCTCAGTCCCCAGCCACATGCCTTCCCTTTGCGGTTTCTACTTCCTGCTCTCTCCAGGTCTGTTTTTCATGGAATCACAGGATCTTTTCAGTTGGAAAAAGACCCCTAAGACTGAGTTCAACCTCCCCTGGCACAAGCTGAGGCCATTTCCTCTTCTATCACTTGATACTAAGGAGAACAGACCAACATCTACCTTACTACAACCTCCTTTCAGGCGGTTATAAAGAGCAAGATCTCTCTTCAGCCTCTTCTCCATACTAAACAATCATAGTCTCCTTGGCTGGCCTTCATAAGCCTAGTTCTCCAGACACTTTTGGCTTGGCACACCTAACTCCTGGCATTTCGCAAAACCCTAAATCATTGTGCTCTTCTCAGGAAAGAAGAAGGAAAGTATGGTGTTCTCACAATGTCCAGTGTGGACCCAGCTGTACACCTCTCATGGTATTACAAGTCCTCCTGCAGTCTTAATTCATATATTTTATCTTAAAGGCTAATATGAACTGCCCCTAAGTGCTGCTCAAGTTCATTCAAAGAAATAAATACACAAGACCATGAGAAAAAAAAGAAAAAAAGAAGACCCTGCGTTGTATAATTTAAACTAGTATTTTGTTTTCCCAGTGAGTGCACTCTGTCACAGGTCAGCAAGTCTGATCTCCTTTTATAGTTGTAACTGCAGTTGCTGACTCTTTCATTAAAGATGAACAGAATCCTTGATGGCAGAAGTTATTTTAATAAACAAGCAATAGTGGAGAGGGCATCAGAAATACATGATAAAGGTAAGCACCATTAAAGCAGTGTAAGTTATGAGCAACAGTAAATAAATAGCCTGATATTATCAATGTTGAATTTAACTAGAATGTAAATATCGTACTCTCTGCAGACATAAGTATTCAAATGTGACTGTGTTTCTTTTTATTTTTTGAGTGGTAGAGAAATATTTCAGAACTAGGGCCGGACCTTTTTGAAGGCTTTTGGAAAAGTCGTGCTGAACAGTATATGAACTGTGGCTACATATAGGCTTTGAACAACTTGCTTAAAGAGAAGATGTTAACTTAGGGCAAATTGAAAATGTACTTCATAAGCCATATCCTTAGTTTTTGTTTTTTTTTTTAAAAGAGGTTTGGGTCAGCTGTTCTCATACAGAAGCAGCCTTGTTCAAATATCAGGGCAGATTTGACATGCCCCTGGCTGAACTTTGTGGCCGCTGTTCACAACTACCTCTCACAACTGTGCTGTGTCTCCTTAATCTTTTTGTAGGTTTAAAAATCTTTAATCTTCTGTATTCTGTGGGAAGATAGAGGGAGGCAGAAACACCCAGCCATGTCCTGATAAATCTTTACTTGCTCAAGGATGATGTCTAGTCACCTCCAATGCAACCTCAAGATTCATTCTTCTGTATGCTGAGATTAGCAGCTGGATTTTTCATCATCTGCTGGATTCTTGCTGTACTGAAGTAAAGAGGCTATCATGAGGAAGGAGAGGGAAAGGTAGCTGCTGTGTTCCAGGTCTTGGTTATCTCTTCTAGATGTCAAGCCAACAGGGAAATTGGGGTATCAGCTTGTCCTGAATACTTAAAGTTGCTCAGCTCTGGAAACCATGTCTGTTTAAAAATGTTAAAACCTGAAATGTTAACATTTAATCTTTTAGGAATGAGAAATAAGGCAAAGAAACAGCATTATAAAAATTAAACATTTGTATTTTGATATTTCAGCCTTCTCTTCCCTCCACACCCAAAATAATATTTATTTCAGTGTATTATGAAACAGGATATTGTTTTCAAACACTAAGACAATGAAGTATTTTTTTCTTCTAGATAGTGTATTGGAAAGAACCTACTATCTGTGCTGATTTACTGAAAAAAAATCAAATCAAAAGCAGCTAACAGTGCAAAAAACACCCCAAAGGTTAAATACTGGGGAAAGAAATTTCCTAATGTATGTAAGAGGAATTTTGCTCATGCAACCTGTCTCATTAAAGCTATTGAAGTGGAACTTCTAAAAGGAAGACTACTCAAGTGTGTAATTGTTTGCAGGGCAAACTCCTAGTCTGTGGCACACTGGATTTTGTAAGTGTACTGTAAAAATGCCTGGTGATATAAGCATACAATAATTCTGTAATTAGAATTACATCAGGCATAATGTTTTTTCATTAGAAAGAACATTGGCTGGTTACAATAATGATTCTGAACTGTGTTTCTGTGTTCTCTCAAGCTAGCTAATGAATGACTTTAAGCTTTGCACACAAAAGGAATCAAATCTTCAGTCTGGTAAGCGACTTAGAGAACCATCACATCAATTTGATACAATAATTAACATTTAATATCATTTTCACCTCTGATCAGCCTGCTCCTCATTTAAATCAAAACTTGCCTAATTCCCACTTATCAGCAAATAGATTAGCAGATGATTCAATTCACCTTAGAAAGTTAAGTGTCTGATAAATATTGTCTGTGAATCAAACTAATAAGTGAACTTTGTCAATTTATAGCTGTGTAGGCATATTAATTACTAACAAAAATAGCAAGCATGTTCATAAGAAGCAGATAAATTATAATCTTCATATATATTTTAAAAGAAATAATTATATCCACATATATACATCTCCTATACAGAATATGTTGAGCACAGTAGTTGGGCGTGAGCACAGCAGATGTGAGACCTTGGCTCTTCTGCTGCTGCTGTTGGTTTGCTGTCCCAGTATACAGCCTACTCTACACTAGATCTAATTAATTTATTTAATTAATTAATCTTCCATTTTACTTCTCTAAGGATTTCAGAAATTTAACTGAAAATCCTTGGTATAAACTTTCCCGACTATGAACGTTAGGTTTGTAATTTTCTGGTAGCAGTATATCTGTAAGGTTCCCAAACGCCCCTTGTAATTGTACCTCGTAATTTTAGCTGGAATATACTGACCAAAAAAAAAAAAAAAGAAAGAAAGAAAGAAAGAAAGAAAGAAAGAAAGAAAGAAAGAAAGAAAGAAAGAAAGAAAGAAAGAAAGAAAGAAAGAAAGAAAGAAAGAAAGAAAGAAAGAGAAAGAAAGAGGTATTAACCAGCAGAAACAGCCAAGAATAAAGAAA
>VWZI01015514.1:33974-49859 GCA_013396835.1 Psilopogon haemacephalus
CCAACCTAAACCATTCTATGATTCTATGATTCTATGAAATGTTCCAAGAGTGTCACTAAACCATAGAATCATAGAATGGTTTAGGTTGGAAGGGACCTCAAAGATCATCCTGTTCCAACCCCCTGCCACAGGCAGGGACACCTCCCCCTAGAATAGGTCACTCAAGGCCTCATCCAACCTGGCCTTGAACACCTCCAGGGAGGGAGCATCCACAACCTCCCTGGGCAACCTGTGCCAGTGTTTCACTGCCCTCACTGTAAAGAACTTCTTCCTAACATCTAGTTTAAATCTTCCCTCTGGTGTAAAACCATTAGCCCTCATCCTGTCATTACAAGACTTTGTGAAGAGCCCCTCCCCAGACCTCCTATAGGCCTCCTTCAGATACTGGAAAGTTGCTATAAGGTCTCCTGGAAGCCTTCTCTTCTCCAGGCTGAAGAGCCCCAACACTCGTATCCTGTCCTCATAGCAGAGATGTTCCAGCCCTCTGATCATCTCTGTGGCCCTCCTCTGGACTCTCTCCAACAGTTCCATGTCCTTCTTGTGTTGGGGGCTCCAGCACTGTACACAGTACTTCAGGTGGGATCTCAGGAGAGCAAAGGGGGAAGACTAAAGGTTAGAAGATCCAAAGAGCATGAAGAATGAGAGTTGGGCAAGATATTAACAAAACAGCAGAGGAAATGAAAGCTCTCTAATTTAAATTATTAATTAAAAATGTAAAACTGTATGTTATCCACTAGCTGTCAGTCTTTTTTCTTTAATCATCTTACTAGTATTGATTAATCAATTGCAGATAGAGATGTGAGTGAAGCATATCAAAACCATCTTTATATCTGTTTCTCAGACCCAGTTAGATAATGGATTCCTGTGTTGGAGAACCCATTTATCTCTCTACAAAGCCAGGACAGCAGGTAGAAGGACATGTTCTACTGGTGACCGGATTTACTGTTTCAGTGGTTAGTGCTACTCTTTCTTTGTTTCAAGTAAAACAGACAGCTAACTTCAAATGCCAGAAGGAAGTATCTGTTCATGCAAACATAAACAGAAATGTTGCTTTAGAAATGCTTGGAATTGGTAGTGAGGTGTCTATAACAGGAGCAAGAAGAAGTTGCTCGCTATCATAATTTGTGCCTTCATTGTCTGTCTACTGAAACACTCCAGCACTGCATGCTGATACACGTCAGTGTGCAGTGAACACACAATGCTCCAGTTTGCATTGTATTCCAGGAATAAAGCAATAGTTCCTGCTTCAGTGAGTTTGTGAAATGCGTACTATTAACATAATATTAATTACAGTAAATTGTATTCTGTGTCTCCTTACCTCACCCTTAGTTGAGTTGCTATAACGCTGTAATTGCTTGATGATACCATTAAAGATTGGATGTCTCATGGCTAATGCCCGTGAAATCTTATTTTCTATTGTAGTCTATTAAGAAGATGCTGATATTAACCCAAGAGTCTGAGGTCAGTGTACAGGCCATGAATTTGTCTAAGCACACTTGTTCGTTGTAAACATAAATTGTTTGGTTGCAAAAGCCTCGACTATCTTTCCTCAGAGTAATTCAACTATTCCAAATCCTGCATGCAAGCATAAATGACACAGGAAAACACAGAGTCACAGAAATATTCAGGGGGGAAAAGACCCTCAGGATCACTGAGACTAACTGATAACCCTACAGTACAGGATGCACCCTAAACCATATCCCCAAGTGCCACATCCAAATGACTTTTCATCATATCCAGGGTTGGTGACTCAATGAGCTCCCTGGGCAATGCCTGAGATGGCTAATCTAATAAGGTGTGCATGGCTTTAAGGATTTTNNGAGGGGGGGTGGAAAAGCTACCCATTTTATGATTCCTAAGGTAAGCTAGGAAAATAAAAAATGCAAATTCAGTTGAGAAATCAATACAACTCTCAGTATGTTTAATTAGTTACCCTAGTACAAACAAGACAGATTTCCATTAGTTATAGTGAAAATATGAGAAAGGAAATTAAGTATTAGTGGATGCATTTATCTTTTGTGTTAAAATTCCTGCAACTCTCTTTAGTAGTCAAATTGGAAACAACAGTTTGATACTTCTACTGGAAACAGCATGTGAACATGTGTAAACCACAGTCAGTTTCACCCTTTCCTCAGCCTCTTCAATAACAACAATTAGAATGTCAAGGTGTTGGTTGGAATCCATGGTCTTTGGTTCAGCGCTTTTTGTCAAATCACACCTGAAAAAACCACAGAATCAATTCACATACCTAAAGATATTAGTCCAACTTCACTCTTGCTGCAAGTTCATTTATTGAAGAGTCCCAAAAATGAAGAATGAGTTTGGTTCACTTCTGTGGACTGGAACAAATTTGCAGGACTCAAAAGACACTACTCAGATTTGTCTGTGAGACTGCCTGTGGTTAAATTTATATAAATATTTTGACCTATTTATGCCCTGTTCGAGGAGATATTAGATGGTGTAGAATCAATGTAGAGCAACCATAAATAAGCTCATCACACTGTTTTGGCTACTAGATAGCATCACCTGCTTTACTAAGTCAGTAACAGAAAGGCTGAGAGCATGAGTTTGAAAGTGGATTCTGACAGCTACTTGCTCAAATGTGGCATTGCTGATTTACGTGTTGCTGAAAGCACAGTTCCTATTCTAATTTGCCAGTAAAGCTGCTGTAACTGTTAATGGCACCATGGATTCACTGGGGAATCATAACCTTGAACAGGTCTTCATGGACAAATGCAGAGTAAAAGTATTACAATGGAATTTTCTGTCTGCCTTTGTTCAGGTCACTTGGCAGGACTTGATTTTATCAGTCAGTCTGACTCTTCAAAGTGCTTCTGCTGTTTAGTTGAGTGAATTACACAGATTCGCAAGAACAATATGAGATGAAAAATTAGCAATGTCATCTTTGCTTAATGACAGTTTGAATACAAGTTGTACAGCATCCTGTCAGGACTGATTCTGCCCTTTGTGATGTCCAAATGTTGTGTACTTTGTTTTATATTTCATCTCTCATTGCTTTGTAATTTATTTTTGAACACTGGGTGAAACTGTGTGTGTTATTTATCTGTGTATGTATGTATGTATGTATGTATCTATCTATCTATCTATCTACCTATCTATTTATCTATCTATTTATATATATAAAAAAGAAATACTGTCTCTAAATCCATAGTGTCCTTAAATTAGGAATGCATGTGGCCATACATTTGGTCTAGGAATATAAACTAAAAACGACCTCCTTGTCCAATACAGTCCCTCTTGGTCCTTTTGGTCCCTTGGTTAAGAAATATCACATAATTGTCTCAACCAAGTGTAAGAGTCATAACACTACTATTCACATTATTTGTAGAGCAGAGGATAAGCATGAAATTACATATATATATGTACATATGTGTGTGTGTACAAAATTTGTTTGGCCAGTGGTTATCTTTTGAGATGGATAACAGCAAAAGTGACTGTTCTAAATCTACAGAAATGGTTGTGAGTTGGTAGACAGCTTCCAACACTGTGAAAATAACTAAAGAGCTGATGATTGCAGTGTCACTCTGTTTCTCTCTTTTGCGTCAGCTTTCTCAGCAACTTATTTTATAAGAACTTCAAGCAAGAGTGCTCTTCCCCTTGTGTTTGAAGAGTGCCTCATCTATCAGTGCCCTGGTAGGGGGCCCTACATGCTGCCATAATAGAAAGAATAATTGGATTTTGTTTGTTTTCACTCTGAGTGCTTAAAAATGAATAACGATGAATATTCCCTCATAAAAGTAAAATTGGCTTTTGCTCTACTGAAAGGGAACATTTTGAACAGCCTTGTATTATTGTGGGATTATAAGTGTAAACTTTATGTTGCTATTCATGCTCTTCCTCACTTTACTGGAATTAGACTCATTGATACAAGTTTGGATTTTCTCTACATCTGTGGCTAAAGTTTTAGAAAAGCTTCTCATTTGACATCAACCAGTTCATGGCAAAAAACCCAAATGTTCTATTATCTCTCTGTATTGCTTTATTAGCTGCAATGCACCCATCTTAATTTGTGTGCCCTTGGAACCTAGTTCCAGTTATTTTTTGCTAAGGGTAACTTTCATGTCCACCTCTCAGGAAATGTGTAGTGGGTTTGCAGTGACCTGCCCCCCCACCTTTTGAAACCCCGGCTAAAACTCAGAAAAACACACTGGAAGTTAATAAATGAAGCTTTATATTTACAGCAATGCAAATATACAAGCAAATATTTACAAGATATAACAGATATTTACAGAAATATACAGTAAAAAAGAAATACAGACACCACACCCCTCCTGGAGACCAAAATCCCCAAGAGAGGGAAACCAAGCCCCCCTACCACCTTTCCCTCCTTCCCCCAGCTTTATCTCACCACTTGATGATGCTGCAGATAAGCTGAAGATCGGTCAGAAAGATTAGTGGCAGGAAGGAATGAATGGTTTTAGTGATTTTACTCTGAATTAGTTCAAAGGCAGAGAGACAAAGGAAAGAAGCTGCTGAAGCCAGCGTGGACCCAGAGCCGACTGACTGCGCAAGCACACTGCCTTATCTGGATGTTTTGGGAACATTCTCAAAACAATCTTCTTTCTTCTCTCTCAGTCAAACTGGGTGAAGTGACACAGTGTTTAATTTCTCACTCAAATTCTCCAATTAGCTCAAACCAACACAAAATGGAATTCAAATTCTTACACTAAGGTAACTACTCTGATCTTAGGTAACTGGAGGAGGATTACTTGTGTGGCACTGTCAGGTTACTGCAGGCTGTCTTCTTATACTTCTCACCCGGTGATAGATCAAGAAGAACTGAAGGTGGCAGATACATAGATCTATAAACAGTACTGGAGCATGGATTTGTAATTGGAAGGACACAGAATGAAACTATTAAGTTACAGATGCAGAACTGGCAACGAGTAGTAATTTTTTTTTCTTAAAAAAATATAATTAGACTCTTAAGCTTACTACCACAAGGTGTTCTGAAAGTCAGAATTACAGTTATGCTTAACAAGAGGTCTGCATAAATTCATGAGGGAAAAGTCCATTAATAGTTATTTAAAATGATGAGTCTTATTTACATTTCTAATTCAGCAAATCTATTAACTGGGTTTTGGCAGAGGATGTGAGCAGGATACTGACATTATCCATGCTCTCTTGCTTCTACTATTTCTCTAAGCAGTTTCTGCTCATTATTTGTCAGAAACATAAGTCTGAATTGTAGTCACTTGTGTCTTAGCCAGGATGGCAGTTCTTAACTCTCCTACAGGTCAAGAGCATAGAGCCTCTGTGGGTTTGCCCAGCCTGCAATTAGAGAGTCTAACTCACATTAGCTTTCAGTTGGCATGTAATTTTATTTTATTTCTCTTAAAACCTAATAGAAGAGATTTCTTGGGATACAGCACTTACAGAACATGTGCCTGTGTGCTGTTAGACATTGTGCTGTTCCATGCAAAAGCAATCAAATCTGTTTTGGCTAGCAGTGCCTGGTAATAGCTATCTGCAGCCTGACTCACCCAAGCCACCTTGTCTGTGTGTCCCCTACTCCACCACAACACTCCAACTGCAGTCTGCCCAATCACGCTGATTTAGCATATCTTTCTGCCCCTGCTCTCATCCTTGTGCTATGTGCCAAATTTTTCGTTGTCCTTAATACATCAAAACCAAAGTCATTCAGCCTGATCTTGGAGATAAACAGAAGACTTGATTTATTGAGTCTTAAGAAATTATTTAGCCATAGTAGAAGTCCACAACTTGGCTTGTTTCAATGTAATGTTGAAATATGTAAAGAATATGACATGTTTAAAAGCAAACAGTACTCCTTCTACTCTGATTTGTATATATAATTGTTTTGAAAGCAAGACATGTCTTGCATTTTAATCTTTGTAATCAATATGCAGCCAAGAAATAACGATTCTGATCCCATATATTCTTCTTTGTGTGAGAAAAATGCAAATAACATAGGCATGAAAATTATTACCCAGGAGAGGACTCTGTTAGTGTCAGAGTAAGTACTGTTTTTTAAAAAAATAGATTAGCTCTAGCTCCTGTGGAACATGTTAGGCCAACCTGGAAGGAGCTGGCATTAGAAGCCAACAAGGAGAAAGAGGAGGAGGGGCAGCTACAGGTGATGTGAATGGTTTCTCATTGAAAAACCAGCTGGAGCTCATGGGAATTGATGACAGAGAGCAGATATCTGTTGTCTGCTGAGAACCGAAGATATCTTTGGGGACAAGGGTTGGTGGGATAAGCCATTCTGGTAGCCAGTAGATGTTCTGTACTGGAGCAGTGTCTCATCATCTGCTTGGTTCCGGGAAGTCTATCAAATTTGTTGGAGCCTCGACAAAGAAGCCTAGAAACTACGGCTAAAGGTAGTTGAGAAGAAGAGAGAGTGAAAGCAGGTGGGTCATTTTGCTGACTTCTTCAGAGGTAGATTGGTGACATAAAATGAGATAGAGGCATTGAGCTGTTTGATCATTTATTACTTTTACTAAAGTTTTCTAAAAGCAAAGAGGGAGAGGAGGATTCACTGCAGAAGAATCTGTGGTCAAGGTTTCTTCTGGAGCTGTCATGGAAGTTGTGAGGGAATGCTTAGAGAAGAGTGGCAGCAGTCCTAGCAGTGTTTCTGTTGAGGATTTTGTGACTTGTGCATTAGGAAATGCTTTTTATTTGTGGGTAACTCTCCTATGGAGTTCTGCAGAATTGGATGCTTTGCTTCTTGTTGCCTCATACTAGCTTTAAGGATTTCAGTGTTGTCCTTGTGAGTGGTAGAAAAGCAGGAAAATATATCAGTAGTGTCTGGGAAATTGTTTCTTGGTGAGTATTTTGTGGTGATATTTTTTTTGAAAGAAGAAATTATAATTAAACCTTTGTGCATATCCACCTTTATGGTCTACATCTCTTAATGCAGTAATTACTTGGTGTCCAGATTTGCCTCTTAATGCAGTAATTGCAATTCTAAAGTATCTGTTGGAGCTCTATAGATCTAATAATGAGCTACCTTAGACTTTGGAGTAAAGAAATTAGTCCATTTTAATTTCAGAAACTAATGATGGTTTTAATCCATCTTCACCCAACATTAAAAGCACTTAGTTTTTAATAATCTTGAGAGTGAGTGAGAAACCATTTTGTTCCTGTGACTAATATTGAAATGGCTTTCTGTCCTCTGAAATGTATAGTCTGTGTACAAATGAAAATGAATCTTCGGCTTGCAAACAGCTTTATTGATGCTTTAATATAGAGTGAGAATGGTGAAGTGCCTTAAATTGGACCTGGAGAAACAGAGATGTATATTAGTTTTAATAAGTAATTTCATTGTCACTAACTTAATAATTACTGTAAATAGTATATGTAACAATAATCCCTGAGTGTTACTCTTTGTAAGCAGTTAGTCAATGGTGTGATGAACTGAAAGCATAAGGTGATAAGGAGTGTGGTTAATTTTGGCAGTGACTGATTTCCCATGGAGCACAGCATCATAGTTTATATGCTCTGCAGCAGGTAAAATATCAACAATTTTTCAGATGCTGTTTGCATCTGGTGACTCTTTCACTAATGGCAGACTACAGATATGCACAAGTCAAAAGTGTTATTTTTTGGTTAGTGGAAAAATATTGTGTCTCAAAACCATCAATATTAATAAATGAAAAAGCATCCCTGATCAGAAACACAGTGAGATGAAATAGTGTAACATTACTAACTTAGACTATGAGAAATAACTTCTTGGTCTGTATACTGTGTTTTTTCAGCTTTCCACAGAAGTTAACCTGTCATAGATAAGTCTTGAATTGGCACAGATGCCAATTCAAAATATTGGTTGGATGTACTTCTGCATTTTTCTAAGTCTTAGGTGTTCCTTCAATTATCTGCCTTTGACTTACATCAGTTATTTTGAATTTGTGTCCTAGGAATTAGTATTTCCTGTACTTCAGAAACACTTGAGGCTATGTATTAAGTCCCACGTGCAATATTCCTTCCTTGTTATGTTTCTTGATCACAGTTTGTGGTAAAAGAGTCAGCCATATTGGCTGGTAGCATTAGGTTCACTTTGCCTCTGCAGTACTCATATTAGCAGAAGAAAGAGATCCTTCCTAGATCGCCACTGTAGCAAGCCAGGGCTATCTGGCCTGGTGACTGGAAATTGAGAATAGGTTATCCTAGAATGCAATTCACAGATTGCATTGGAATGGAAAGGACCCTCACCTTGTCCAATCCACCTGCTGTGAGCAGGGGCAATTCTAACTATATCAGGTTGCCCAGGTCCATATTGAGTCCAGTTTTGAATGTCTCCAGGGGTGAGGCCTCAATCACATTACAGGGCAATCTGTTCCAGTACTTTACATCTCTCATTGTAAAGAACTTCCTTATGTCCAGCTGACACCAGCCTAAATCTACCCTCTTTATGTTTCAAACCATTGCCCCTTCTAAACAGCCTTTTCCAAGCCCTCCTGTAGGCCCACTTCAGATATTGAAATATAGTTATAAGGAGCCTTATTTTCTCCAGACTGAAGAGACTCAATTCTTTCAATCTTTCTTCATATGAGAAGTTCTCCAGCCCTCTGATCAACTTTATGGCCATCATCTGGACCCATTCTATTAGGTCCATGTATTTCTTGTGCTGGTGGCTCGTAACTGGGCACGTTACCCTACTCTAGTGAGACCTCACCTGGACTAGAGCGGCAGAATTGTTGCAAGGTCTTTTAAAATAAGCAAACATCTGAGGAAACCACCTTATTATTAGAAGGTGGATGCTATTGTAGGCAGCAGCATATGAGGAAACACCAGAACTGAGATGGTGACTGTGGTCTATAGCACAAGTTCTGGGGTTAGGTGATTATTTTGCATTTGCTTTGGCAGAGAAAGCCTTTCTGGCTTTGCACTACTGGAAATGCAGTATGCTACAATAAAAGGCTGATGAGGATTACATCACCAGTAAGTGATAAAGAAGATGCTATTTTGAAGTACACATTGATTTAGCTAGTAGTGCTAGTGTTCTAACCAGCCAACAGGAGACTGTATAAGCAGGTTTTTGGTTACCTTACATCTGGTCTGAGTCTTTGCTCAGTATTCCCAGTGTTCTGTGCCATAGTGCAGAACTGACTCAGAAGGAGCTTTGGCTGTTAAGGGGTTGTGCCTGGAAATGGACAAATTTATCTCACAGTGACACTCAACAGTTAAAACCTCCTAGGGGAATGTCTTTGGTCCCCTGTCACAAGTACACTAAATACATTACACTCTAAGATCTGCAATTACAGTGAAGCAACAGATCTTTTCATCCTTTTATCCTCTTCAAAGCTTGTTTTTTGGCATTCTTCAAACCGGCACAGGGAGAATAGAGGAACAGGATTTTTAGGCTATCAGGGTAGTGACAGGACTAGAGGGAACAAAGCAAAGCTGGAGGTGGGTACGTTCAGATTGGATGTGAGGAGGAAATTCTTCACCAAGAGAGTGGTGAGGCCCTGGAATGGGTTGCCTAGGAGGGTGGTTGGGGCCACTTCCCTGGAGGTGCTTAAGGCCAGGCTGGATGAGGCTCTGTGCAGCCTAATCTAGGGTAGGGTGTCCCTGCCCACGGCAGGGGGGTTGGAACTAGATGATCCTTGTGGTCCTTTCCAATCCTGATTGATTCTATGATTAATACTTGTCAGCTCTTTTGGGCCACTCCTTAGCTATCCACAAGCTGCCTAGTCTGGGCATTCTTATTTATTCTTCTAACTAGGTGTAATTAAATTTAAGCGTCATATATAGAAGCTACTGACTTCTGTCTGAACTTCAGTCTAAAGATTTATCATCTTAATAAGATTATAATAACAATTGCATTGGGTTTGTTTTAGCTCAGGATGTTTTTGCTAATCAGAACAGTTTGCTAACTTGGTAAATTATCTTCTATTTGTATTAGATGGAAACATTATGTAAAGAACAATCACTTCAATGACTTGGATCAAGATGGGCAATTACTTAATAACCTCTTCATATGGAGAGAGGCTCTTTTGCTAGGGATCTGTTCATACCCTCAGATTAAAATAGCCTAAATTCTTGGTATTCTCCAAATAAGACACAGAAAATTAATGAATGAAAATAAGTTATAGGAAATACTGTATATAATAACTCTGCAATGGAAAGATTTGAGATGTGATGCTTAGCTGAAGTTATCTTTGTCATGGCATTAAACTATGTGTGTTTAATCGAGCAAGTGAAAATTGTCGTTTGAATTTCTTTTTTTCAAAGAAAAATGGCCTTTTTCATTAAAATGGAGAACTTGGCATAAGTTTGATTTTTAACGGGGTTGTCTGATGAAGACACCAATCTTCTTTCCATCAGGAGTTAGATCAAGGGTAAAATTTTCAAATGCACCCAAGTGATTTAAAGAACTGAACTGAATTTCTGAGGCTAACATAGTCGTTTCACGTGTTTCCAAAGAAGCAGGCTTCTAAGGCTCCTGTGTATTTTTTTGGTTTTCATTTTAAAAAAAGTGCACGTTAATGTTAAGCAGAAAAATGTCAGGAATCATATCATGTTAGATCAGGTATTTAACCTAATCTTGTATTCATTGCTGCTCACAAAACATAAACTTTTAAAGAATAAGAACTAAAAAAACCCACTTTAAAAAAAAAAAAATTTAAGTCCTAATTTAGGGTAAGAATTTGATGAATCTGACAAGACCAGATGGATGATAGTGTGTATAATACCAGGATCTTATTCAGCACCTGCAGGCCCCTGGCAGATGAGGTGCAGTCTTTTCCTGGTCTAGGGATTGTAGTGTGCAAATAAGGATTATATCCTAACCTTCCAGTTCTTATTTTGTCTGTTCCCACGCTATTTGCACTTGACCCATGATGTTTTTAGCTGCTAACCAGCAGCATGATAAACCTGTGTATGATCCTGTACACTATCATCAGAGACAGTTTGATACCTGAGCAGTGTTTTGCTGAGCTAGTCTGGGCTATGGGATTATGGTTATGGGTTTCAGCAGTTGTTTGCAGCAATGAAAAATATTTGATTAAATATGAGGGCTTATTTACGGAATTCCAGAGATACTTATACAAGAATTTCTCAAGACTGTCAGGACTTATATAACCAAAGAGTGGGAGGAGAGGGAGCAGAATATCTACTTGTTTCTCTCTGAAAACTGAAAGAAACAATAATAGTAACACTATAATAATCACCTGTAACTTTTATGCGAAAGAACAGTCTGGCAGTGGAACAGACACTGAATGTGTCTGCATGAAAGTGTAGCCACAAACACTTAAATATTTAGGAAAAAATGGATTAACATTACTTTGAAAGACCTTTCTTAGTAAACTGTTTTAGACACGTTTGGTAACCCGCTGCTTCCCTCATCACAAAAATAGCGAAATAATTCATGTTTGAGTTCTTCGTTGCTCAGGGAGGTTGTGGAGGCTCCTGTCCTGGAGGTGTCCAAGGCTAGGCTGGATGAGACCTTGAGTGACCTGTTCTAGTGGAAGGTGTGGCTGCCTATGGCCAGGGGTTGGAACTGGATGATCTTTGAGGTCCCTTCCAACCTAAACCATTCTATGATTCTACTGTTGTGTTTGTGATGAAGCATCTAAGCTTCATGAGAAGCAGCAGGGAAAAATAAACCCACCCCACCATAAAAAGGAAGATGAAGTGATAGTGTCAGATATGCATTAGGTTAAGGTGGAGTCTCCAAGAGAGTCTTAGAAAGGACAATTGTTTGTGACTTTTCCCTTGCACAATATTTGCAAGACTGGCTTCTGGCTTCACACAGTTGAAATCAGTCTCAGCTTTGTGTTAAGCATTCAGGACACCTCCCCTTAGTTCTTCCTGGGGGCAGCTGCATACCAGACTGGTGGAAGATGGTGCCTCTAGATCTGTCAATTGCATGCAGGACCATTTTTAATGTAAATTAAATGGTTTATATTCATTAGGAAGAAATAATGACTCCTGAACATTTTAATAGTGTTTAACTGTAAAAAAAAAAAAAAAAAGGTACATGCTCCATTTGGGCACTGATGGCATACTTCACATTTCCAAGAACAGAACTTTAATGTCTTTGTGCCTGCTAAGATAGTGTCTGTGGTATTTTACATTCAGAGGTGGTACAGGATGGGTTAGCAATGAGTACAGAGTCTCTAAATAATAATACATCAGAGGAAGGTCTTGAGAGGAAGGGCAGAAGCAAGAAACGTTGATGTTAGGACAGCCAAACATTTAATCATGTCTTTAGTAGGATATTGTGGCAGTTTTGCAGCTACACGGAGGAAGACTAGAGATAATAACAATAAGCCAGAAACAAGATAAACTATCTAGACATCAATAACATTTACTGTATGAAACATCTATCAAAGAAATACAGTAGACTAAGAACAAAAAGCAAAGGTGCTGTTAGGTTTTTGTTGTGTTTCTTTTTTCCTTAGCTCACCAAATTTGTCCTCAGTGACTACCTCATCTGTGTGTGGTAGGAATCTCATCTGAAATATAAGAAATTTAGTTTGAACTTCTGTCCTCTGTTTGGGATTTGAATAATTTCCACAGAAAAGCTACCGGCTGCCTTTAAAGAGAAGTATAAAAATTAGATCAATTATTGAAGAGGAGTTGCTGAAACTGAGATCATAAAATCTTGTGGCTCAAAAATGTAAATGTATTAAATTGCAGTGCCACCCACATGAAATGTCATTGTGAGTATTGCAATTAAAGATATTATTTTTAATGCATAATGTAACTGTGAATTGGTAGGATGATAATTAATATACCTTTTAGTCTAATGCACTCCTAGAAGTTAATCAGCTGTTCATAGGAAAGGGATAAAGTATTCATTGGTAGAGAACCTTTAATTAACACAATACTATTAGGCAGTTAACACTACAACATTAGACATAATTAACAAGCAAGAGAACCTCATCAGAAAAAAATCAGGAACATAGAAAACACAACATAATGGACCTGATCACAAGTGAGAGGTGGTCTTTGGAGGTGAAAGCCCTCCAAAGCCAGGTAATGTATTATTTTCCCCTCTATACAAGCAGCTGCTTTTTAAGCACTGTGCTATTGCATACTGCTCTTGGGTAATTTTCAGTAAATCCATGCTTTACATAGAGTCTTAAGGAAATCTGAAATTCTTTTTGCATTTGCAGTAGCTCTTAAGTTAGATAAAAATAGTTTATTATGACATCCTCTCATGCTTAAAATATTATGTTTGCTGCCAACCATTTAGAAATATTTTGAATGTTATGGAAGGAGCATGTTCTGTGTCTGAATTTTAGCTTGCTGGCACTTATGGAAAAAAAAAAAAGACAAAAGAAAACTCAATTCTGGCATAATACTAAAGTTCAAAGACTGTGATAAGGATGTGTTAAACCATTTGCTCTTGTATGCTGCTTTGGGAATTCAAACCGGATGCAAAGGTGGCAAAAATAATCAGAGGCACACAGCTGCAGCAGACAGGCATACCATGTGGGATAGATTTGTCTTATTACTGCTTGGGAGGCCAGGAATAGTTCTCAGCTGTGCCTGTCTTTGCCCTCCCATTGTCATTTTTACAGCATCTTGATGTAGAACCCTGACCTTGGTCTAAGGGCAGCAGAGGTAGAAAAGCCATTGTTCAGATGGTCATGGCACACAGGTGTCCTTGGTATCTCATGCTCACCTTTTCCATTTCTTGTAATTAATGTCCGAGATGATTTTGAAACTGCATCATTCTTATCTTTGAGTTACTGTAATAAATTTAATGTTCATAGAAGATGTTAGATTGACAGCCTCAGAGAAGAAAATTATTCATGAGGCAGGTAGTTATAGTTGAGGCGGGGATCAATCTTGTAATTATCATGCTCTTGACTTTGAGCACTTCTCACTCTGAATGACACAACTGGAAACAAATCTAATTTCTTATATGTGTTCATAAATTAAAAAAATCAGTAAGAGACTTCACAATAAATCAGACAGAACACCACTCTGACAATTGTAAGCAGAGCATAGCTCCTGTTGAAGTGGGGGACCATGCTGACCTAATAAACTTGACCTGGAAAAGAGCAGCCCAAAAGCTGTTCAACTCAAAACAAGCTAAAATGCCACCTGAAATGTGACACTGTTAATAGTGGAACTATCAGGAAATCCTGGGTGTGCTAAAACATCCCACGGCTGCACTTAACTTTTTACTCCAGTGAGCAAAGTGAAGGAGTACTCTGAGACCACTTGGCCTCTGTCTTCACCTTTGCTGGGGGCATCTTTAACACAATTATTCTTTTCTTGGCTGAGTAAGATGTTACAGGGTCAGACTAAAGCACAGTATGTTCTTGCACCTTGCCAGAAAAAATGGCTTTAGGTGATCCATCCTTATATCAAAACCAGCCACCTTGATGCTTGAATGAGACAGAGAAGAGCTCATGCTTCTGCTCTGTCTGCATTGCCACTGTTTTCACTTGAGCTGCTAATAAGAATTTATGATGTTGTAAACTGAAACGACTTATGGAAGTGCTGCTTCTCAGAGTTTTGTGTGTGTCTGTCCATGGCTCTTTTATTTATTAAAAAAAAAAAACCAAACCATTCTTTAAAGCTATTGGGACTTTTCTGATTTCAGTTACAGAGACATAAGGTCAAGCTAACTTTGCAGTGAATTCATGCATTGAATTCAGCTGTGTCTTTGCATAACATGAGGTAGTGTAGCCCATGCCTTTGCTTTGTTTATGGAATAATCTGGAGAGTGCCGAATGAGAAATTAAATTAGAGCTCAAGTCAGTTTTCCCCACACAGGCTGAGCTGGCTTTATTCAGCACATAATTTTGCAAAGTGTTTGTTCAGTGGTACATCAAGAAGCATATCTGTGCATTACCCACTTACCGTATGCAGCTTGCAACAGCCATCTGCTCAAATTCCCTTTTCAGTGTAGCCAATCTGAGCTGAAAATATTGATAAACAATCTCTGCTGCTAAATTAAGACTAAACGAGTAAACAGGGGAATGAATGCAAGCAGTAAGTTTCCCAGACATTCATGCTATGTGTGCTTCTGTGAATATTGTGGTGATAAGGAACATTACAGATCTGACACATGTAATCATTATTTTCAAGTGATGTGAAGGACAAAAATTTTAGGTAAAGTAGCATAGAGCTGATGAAAAGGTACTCCCAAACAATTCATCTATATCCACAGGCAGCTTAGTGGCTATGTATTGTGATTATTTCCGTAGCTGTAATAAAGGCATCCTGCATTGTTTTAGTCAATTCTAAGTGCATTGCTGAGGAGAATATTTGCAACAGTGAAGTGGTGTGGTGGTTTAGCAGTTACCTGTCCCCCCACCTTTTGGTATAAACCCTGGCTAGGACTCAGAACACTGGAAGTTGATAAATGAAGGTTTATATTTACAGCAGTGCACAATATACAAGCAAATGTTTACAATGTATAACAGATATTTACAGATATATACAGTGAAAAGGTAATACAGAAACACCACAGCCCTCTCAGAGAACAAAATCCCCAAGAGAGGTAACCAACCACTCCCTACCACCTTTCCCCCCTTCCCCAATCTTATCTCACCACCTGTTGATGCTGCAGACAAGCTGAGGTAGATCGGCCAGGGGGATTAGTAGTAGGGAAGAAGTTAGTAGAATTATTAAAAATCAGCTACAGAAGACAGAGACAAAGGAACCATGCAAGGAGCAGCTGCAGCCAGAGAGGTCTGAAACCGTCTGACTATCTATATTTGGGTTACACTCTTAAAAACAAATTTTTTTTTTTCTTTCTCGGTAAAGCTCTGGGTGAAGTGACATACTGTTTTCCTGTCTCAGCCAATAGCCTAATTTCTCACTCAAATTCTCCAATTAGTTCAAATCAGCACAAGTGGAAACCATTTTTTGATGACTTTTGTGGTTATAGAATGCTCAAGTGTGATCATGGATACATTCCATGGAAGCTATGTAGAAGTT
>VWZI01015514.1:49900-83007 GCA_013396835.1 Psilopogon haemacephalus
TGGTGATTGTGTTCTTTTGCCTGCTCTTTATAATAATCTCTGTAGTTCATCTAACAAAGTAAAGCTTTGTGAACTCTGGTGGCCTATACAGGAGGTATTTTCCTGGCAATTGGCTCCTGAGCTGATGTCAGGGTCAACTCAATTAGCTATACAGAAAAGGGAAGAACACCCTGGTTGAGGGCCTGTCTGCCAGAGATGGGGCACTGAGAATGCAGTAGAAGAGCAGCACATCACAGCAGGGTTTAAAACATCTTGTTCAGGGTCAGAAAGCACTGAGAACAGCAGTGAGGAGCTGAGAGAATGCTGGAGAAACCTGTGTATACTTGAAGCAGCTAGCCAGAATAAGATCTGTGTTGCTCTGAATGTGTTACTATCAGTATCCAAGTTGGGTGTTTTAATGGTACTTGGAGGAGTTTTAGTTCTCTTTGGCTCCAGGGTAGACATATGCAGGGGCAACAGCTCCAACCTCATATTTCTGATTGTTTTAAAACAAACATATGGTAGAAACAGAAAAAGGACTTCTTAGAGCTGGAACAATTTATCCAGCTTGTTTAGAGTGTTTGGTGAAGATTCATATGCAGTCCTCCTGGGTACATGTACTAGGTTGGCTTTTCACACAAACAGTTTAAATTCTGTGGGTGGGAGGAAGACCCCAATGTCAATGAGGTGCTCAAAAAGTTCTGTGTGCCTCATGGAGACTTCGCATCTGTTGATCCACATGAGGAGGAGGCTATCACCTTGTCTACTGAATTCCATAATCTGCTGCTGGTTCCTGCTCTCCTAAGAACTCCACAGCATCTGAGACATGAAAAAAATAATCTGAAGTTAAAATAGAAGGGAAGTGAGCTATGAGAAAAATACTGCTTGAGCATAATCCAAGTCTTTAAAAAGAGGGGTTACATGAAACCTGTGGTGAGGTATGTAGGAAACAGAGAGGACTATTCTTGTTTACAGACAGTGAAGGAACATAGATGTACCCAAAGTAAATGAAAAGATGGTGTGTCAGAAGTGACCATTGAGGATACCACCAGCCATCACAGCCACAGTAACAAAAGGATTTGTAAAGCTGTTTTACTCCCTGCTTCTAAAGATATCATCTACCTTGCCGCCTTGTGCTGTGACTTTTTTAAGTTCCCAAAGGCTGCTCTTTGACCTTCCCATGTCTGCCCACACCAGCTGCTGTTTCTCCCCAATACAGCAGTAATCAGCAGATCATTTATTCCTGTGCTGTTTGGTGTTAAGTCAATGCAATCCTTCTTTTCACTGTCTGTCTGATAGTCACTTTCAGCTCCTTCCAGCTCTGAGGCTTCCTTGTGACCTTGATTCTGTTAATTTTATTCTCTCTTTTATCTTTGCTTTGCTTTCTCTTCTCCTTGAATGCTCTGCCACAAGAGGATCTCCAATGTACTGAGTTTTCTGACTTACAGGGAAGTTAATTAAACTCCCAGCCTTAATGTTACTTTAATATTTGCTGTTTTAATTTGATTTTTATGTATGTAGCTTTCTCCATCAAAATGCCAACATTTCCTGTAATTTAAACACAGTAGTGTCTCTGCTTAGATTACTAAATGAGTGCAGCATCTTAGATGCTGCAATCCCATGTAGAGACGAGTAATGCCTTGGTCCTTAGCTCATGTGAACAGTATTTCATATAACTGTGAACACAAGCAATTTCACCTTGTGACCACACATGAAACTATGCAGCAAATATAAGGACAAACAATCTATAGCTTTTGGCCAGACAGAAGTTGCACTTTTATTTGTAAATCTCAGAACACTACTGTCATGTTATGTGATGAGTGCAGATCTGAGATACTTGTGCCTTGTATAGTGTTATGGAGATAGAAATATGCGGTTTTGGTACCTTATTTGCAGGGCAACATTTAATTGGAGACTGTAAAATGTGTCCACAGCATTTTTTGTGTACTGCCTGGCAGTGGGTTTTGCCATCGTCTTTTAAAATGCTGTTTCAGCATATTCCTGGCTAATAAGAGTAGGTGTTTTACATCATTTTAGCAAAGTGGAACATAGGAATTATATGACTGAAAATCCATATTACCATCTTTCACTTTCGTTATTGCTCTTCCATAATTAAGCAATAAATATAAACTGTGCTCATCTGAATGATTATGGCAAGCTTTCTTGCATACTGCAAAGAATGAGAATGTAGGTAGAAAAAGGTTCTAGCTACCCTTGGGAAAATACGAAATCAATCTCCTAGTATGTTCTCTGCTTATCTGGAACTTACTGATCTTTAGTGGAAACAGTGTCACAGTGCTGGATGGTTTATTTCAGTCAATATAGGATGTACTTCTTTTCCAGCCAGCTTAATATTGCCTTGAAGATGTTCTTGTGATAAACAATAACAAAGACAGGGAGTTTAAGTATTGCTTCTTTTGAGGATGAAAAATATTTGCCAAACTTCTGTACATATACTAAATTCTCCCTAACTTTATGCAAATTAGTGTTAGCAGAGGTGGGTGAGGCCAAAGAAATCCTTGAGAGCAAACAAAGAAGGTATTATATATTTCAAAAGATACCTTGTGGAGTCAACTGCACCATTAAACCAAATGTTCTGTGTCCTTTCCTTTGTGCGACACATCAGATGTGAGATGTTGGAGTGAAGGTGGCCCCACTTGAGATGTGGGAGTGAGCTGAAAACACTATAGGTAGGAGCTAAAGTGAGAGGTGAGTGTGTGTCCTTTTTGTGTTGTACAGAGTCTTGGTAAATTGTGCAGGAAACAACTGAAGGGATGGAAGGGGGTGGAATGGAGGGGGAGAGTAGGAGGCAGGTAACACTGGGATTAAGGCACTTAGGCTGCTGAAAATAGATACAGGAACTATAAGAATAAGCCTGTATTGCATTGTGAGTGGTGTTTGGTTGGCATTTTGGGACAGCTGCTATCCTGGTAACTTAGCACATCTGTCCTTGTGCTTGCTAAATGTGATCTTGGTCCTTAGTTCCTATTGCTATGTTTTGCTGCTCATTTCTGTTTTTGCTTGCTGCCTGTATATGTACTGTTGTCTTGTCTCAAGTCAGAGATTCTTTTTTTTTTTGTTTGTTTGTTTTTTGTTTTGCTATTACCACAGTTTCATTATCAACCTTTTTAAAGCCTCTGACCTCAAGTTTGGAATTGATTTAGGTCAAGAACATGTTTGGGACATGAAAGAAACAAACCAACTAAACAAAACCAAAACCAAAACTTGGTTGTCCCCAATACACATCTGTAAGTTTTTGAGGTAAATTAGAGATTAACATAGGTCTTTGCCATTTACCTTGATTTACCTTTTCAACATCATTGCAGTGAAGTGAGTTGACTACATAAATTCTGTGATCACTTAATGAACACTTTCATGTGTTTTCCTAAAGAACAGATGATAAAATAGTTGCACTTTCTTCTGCATTTAGTTTCCTGCAATATGATAAAAAGGAAAGGGTAAAATTGTATAAGGAGGGCTAGGTCAAATCCCTGCCATTTATTCTATGAGAAGAGATGGGGGAAAAAAAGGAAATAACAAAAATAGTGATCTGAACCATGAAATATCTCACTTTATTTAAAAGAGATTGTGTGAGTCATAGGGAGCCATAATTTTGTAAACAGCTGCAGTGATTTCTGTAATGTGGAGAACTAATGAGGAGTGATGAGCCTAGCTTGGTTAGAACAACAACATTGCACTCCAACATGCTGTGCTGAGTACTCTGGCAGTATAAAGCAATGGTCTGGAGTTCCAGGAAGTTTTCATTTCCTAGATGATGTCTGGCAAATCATTTTACTTCATACTGTTTCTGTTTCATCCTCTAATAAGACAGGCAGGATGATTAAAAAAAAAAAACCAAAACAAAAAAACACCCTGGATGTTACTGATGAAAGTTAGGTGGCAGCATTACTTATCACATTAAATGTATGTTATGTGCAATCTTGGTCATGACTATGAATGGAATTTGTTGTCAAAGACAGCCTTTTGGTGCTCCTGTATAGATCCTGTGTGCCAGCTTTCTGCTCATCATAGTTAGGATGGGAAGAGAAATCTTTCTGTTAATCTTTATATAAAAGGTCTCCTACCATGTTACAGAATTAGTTGGACTTGTGCTTATTCTTATGTTTTTGGATTTTATTTTTTTTTTTAATTTAAGGCCAGGCTGGATGTGGCTCTGAGCAACCTAATCTAGCAGGGGTGCTGGAACTAGATGGTCCTTGAGGTCCTTTCCAGCCCTGACAATTCCATGATTCTATATTTCTGTATGTTGTTGCTGTTTTCAATTATTATTTCATGATTTCTCCACTTCATAACTGTGTGAACCTACACATAGCTGTCTATAAGTCGTCTTATTTTCACTTTTGTATGTGTCCAAAAGATGTAAGTATGTGGAAAAAGCTCCCCCACCACATTGCATGCTGTGAGTAAAACTGTCTCTAAAACACCTAACGCCTTGCCTATAAAGACTTAAGAGTTTTCTGCCTGTTTTGATTAGTAGGATTTAGAGTTACATATATAACTGAGGAAAAAGTATGTCAGATTATGCTTGCTTCCTTCCTTCCTATGAGGCAAGCCCTTTCTTTTCAAAGTAACATCACTTTAACTTCATTTACTAAAATATAAAGGTCTCTTGGTCTTTCATGCTATCAAACTGTTTTATTGAGACATCCAAACCTAAACACCTACTCGTATTAGAAATGTTGTGACTATCAGAAATCTGTTAGTAACTGACTGAATTGTGCATTCTTGCCAGCAACATAGGTGGGTTTAAAAGTTGTTTTTTTTTTTTCCCCTGAAAAGTTTTTATAGGATCTTTCCCACAGTTCTTTCCAGATGAAAAGAATGAATAATAATGGAAATCATGTTCTTGAAGTAGCAGGGCATACAATGCCTGTACTAATTGTATGATGAAGTTTCTTAGAGTGTGTCCTGATATATTCTGTTCAGAAGTAAAATACCTGTAAATTTTATTCTGGGGGGGGTGGGGTGTGGAACCCAAACCTTAACCCTCCCTTTTTTTTCCCCTAGTGTAGTGGGTTTGCAGTGACCTGCCCCCCCCACCTTTTGAAACCCCGACTAAAACTCAGAAAAACACACTGGAAGTTAATAAATGAAGCTTTATATTTACAGCAATGCAAATATACAAGCAAATATTTACAAGATATAACAGATATTTACAGAAATATGCAGTAAAAAAGAAATACAGACACCACACCCCTCCTGGAGACCAAAATCCCCAAGAGAGGGAAACCAAACCTCCCTACCACCTTTCTCTCCTTCCCCCAGCTTTATCTCACCACTTGATGATGCTGCAGATAAGCTGAAGATCGGTCAGAAAGATTAGTGGCAGGAAGGAATGAATGGTTTTAGTGATTTTACTCTGAATTAGTTCAAAGGCAGAGAGACAAAGGAAAGAAGCTGCTGAAGCCAGCGTGGACCCAGAGCCGACTGACTGCCAAGCACACTGCCTTATCTGGATGTTTTGGGAACATTCTCAAAACAATCTTCTTTCTTCTCTCTCAGTCAAACTGGGTGAGGTGACACAGTGTTTAATTTCTCACTCAAATTCTCCAATTAGCTCAAACCAACACACCTAGGGTTATGGAAATTGCTTAATTGATGTCCAATATTCCTAAAGTGGGTGTGTCTCTAAGGGATTGTTACCATTGCATCTTATTTTTATCATGTTGATATAAATCCATTCTCTCTCACAGGATGAGGCACAGTCTACTGAAATTTCATCAAGTGGTGGCATTTTTTTGGGGTGGAAAAAGGGATTTCAGGCCTGCACAGACCCCTATAAGTGGTTTCCCTAGAGACTCTGCCTGCTATTACATTTCAGAGGTGTGCTTATTAAGCAGTGTAGTGTGTAGAATACATCTGCATCGTAAACCCTCTGATTAATGGGATGTGAAGTCCTGAGTCAGGTTCTTAAAGGTGTTGCTGAGTTGCTCTGCTAGGTGTCGCAACACAGAATTGGGACAGTAGCAGAGCAATTTTTTTTGTTTTTTTTTAGAATATTGTAACTTCCCCAGAAATTCAATCCTCATTCTAGTTCACTGCCCAAAACGTGAAATTCAGACTGATTCTGTGAAATATCTAGGTATTGGCCCACTGTCTTCCGATGCAAAGCTCTTTAAACTGAAACACTTGTGAAATACTCCAGAAACCACATTTTCTGAGACCGTGCTGTTTCTACTACTTTCTGCATCTTTGCTAGTACAGATAAAAGCACTTGTGAAAAATGCATGATTGGTTTTGCAGACAATTGCAATTAAAGAAACTATTGATCCATGTGGTATATCTTTTGTTCTTTATTTTTCCGTTGCTTTTGAAAATCTTCCAGGAAATGTGAATCACTGCATCCTTCCCCTCTGGATGTGATAATTTCTATGTCCCTTTTCTGATCTTTGTCATCTTCTTAAATTTAAAACTTGGAAAACACAGAGGCCACTCCAAAGGAGCAGACCTTTAACTGCAATGCTAAAATGCCAGACAGCAGTTGGAGATCCTCAGTCCCAACTGTTCATTTAACAGGACTTTGCTTGACTTGTTCAGATTGATGAGATAACAGCTTGAGACAATCAGCTTTGTTGCAGTCCCATTTTGCTCTGTCTCTTCTGTTTATTTGAAAGGTGGTTAAAACCTGACCCAGCACGTTGTATCTTATGTGAACAAATTGTTTGGATTTGCATTTAAAGCACTCCATCCTTCTGTGGTGTACTTTGATTATTTTGCATACAGTGCTATAGATTTTGGGCATTGGCTGTTACCTTATGCTTCAACTCAGCTATGTTATTGCTCACATTCCTTCATAGCTGATCTGAACCTGCAAGCTTCACTTCAATGACAGCTCTGCAAGGTCTGTTGAATGAGCTATATCAAGACTGACTCCACTCTCTCACTGGCTATACATTTCCAAATCCACTCATTCTAATGATTTTGTGTCCCAGGTAGAATTTGTAGCTTTGACTGTTTGCACTTTTTCAAAGAAATTACAGGCACCTTCCAAAGTAATTATGGATGTGAGGAGTTATGCACAAGTGAACTGGTGGTAAACTAGCTCCTGTTCAGAGCCCTGTGGCCTCTGAATAAACAACAGAATTCCAAGACCTAGAGAAGGTAAAAGAAGGAAAGACCCTTGAGTAAAGTGTACATTATTACTGCCTTTTGCCTGGTGAATGTCACATATTGCTGCATGATTTCAACCACCTGTAAAATGTTAGAGGCCTAAGTTTGCAGATACTTTGAACAAAGACTCTCTATGGAGCATTTTTGGTGCTTTGATTACTTTTTGAATCTCAGATGGGCAGTGATGAACCTGCAGATGAGTCTCTGCCCCTATATATAAATGCAAATGGAGAGGGAGTAGAAGGAATTAATCTAAAAGCATCTTTAAGGACCCGAAAAGAAGGCAGGGGAAAGGAAATGTCATTAAGCTATTCCTGCATATGTACAGAAAGTTTCAAGTAGAGCTTGCTCCATCAGTCCCATACCCCTAATCTGAAAGGGAAGAGTTTTATTACCCAAACCTAAAGAACAAATAATGTCAGCAGTTAAAGCATGTGTCGTGATAGGACTGAACCTGGGGTCTGATGCAGGCACAGCATACTGTGTTGCTATACCCTCTGAAGTTGACCTCATAACTGATCACCTCCTAGCTTTTCTATTTCTGAGACATTCCAGGAACTTTAACTTGCTCTGCTGACTTTGAACGCTGGAATCCAGGATCTTTCTGACTTCTGCCCCTTCTGCTTTCTACTTTGCTACTCTGAAGCCCACAAGTAGGAAAAGACAGTGGCTTTATGTTACCACGACACAAAGAAATGTGTGCCTTGTGACAGGAGCCATCTCAGTTGCACTGAGGAAGTGAGCACATGCAGACAGCTGAAGTGGAGCCTCTATGTTATATTAAATCATAACATTATATTAGTTTTATATTATGAAATGAAGGAGTAGCTGATGTGCTTTGGACTAATTTAAAGCAACTTCCTGACCAGCTCTTACTCTGGTTGGACATAAATATTTTAACACAAAATACTATGCTCTCTACTTTTCCTTTTGTTGCCTAACTTGCTCCTTAGCTGTCGTATTCATTATTCTGCAATGTACTTCTCTATTCTGTTTTTTTTTGAGAAAAACCTTATGGCTTAATCTCTTGAGTCTGTAGCAAATACTGAACTTCTACTTTGGAAACAAGCCACAGCTGTCCTTCTGTGCCTACTAAGCTCAGAAATGTACTTAGTGTTTCTTCCATGGTTTGACTATAACAAGTATAAAATGGTTTCCTTTATAGACCTTTTCTCCCTCTCCTGTGGCACTGAAGTACCACTGGATATTTATTATTTCTCCATCAAACTCAACTTTGAATTCAGCTGATCACAGAAACTCTACAGCTCTTGCTGCTGCTTCAGCATGAACTTGTGTTTGTTTAGAGAAAACAAGGTCAGAAAAATTGCAATGAAATGCTTTATCCCTGTGAGAATTTGTCTATTTGTCAACACAGCTACAGACCTGACTGATGTGGTGCCACTGCAATGTAGGTCCTGCCCTTAGGTAAATTCTTTCTGGAAACTTGATAAATGTCATCCTTTCCTCCTACCTCATAAATATCCCTCATTTTGGGTTCTCAGTAACATACACATACCATGGAATACAATACAACTTACCTGACTTTGGATGCCATCTGGACTACAGACAACGAGAAAATAAATAGGTAATGAGAAAAGTGAGCACTTCTGATTCCTTTGCAGAGCAAGAAAAACGATACCATACAAGAATCTATTTCTCTTCGTTATATAGAAGGGAAATACTTGAATTCAGCCATCTGTGCTGCTAATATCTAAATTAGCACCTTAGTCCATTCATCAGCTCTCATCCACCTTCACCCTCGAGTTTTATTATCAAGTTTTTCATCAGAATGTGAATGTTTTTTATGCAGAAAACTCCTCACAGACCAGAGCAGGAAACAAGGCATAAAGCACATTGGGTATTTTATTATTTGGAAAGAATTGGTGTGTGTTAATTCTGTCTGTCAGAAAATGGCCAGTTTTATTGAAATTATGTCTTTCCTGAGTCTTCTGTGTCTGAGATCTTAAAGCAGCAGGACGAGGACAGGCAGCAAAACCAACCACTGCAGAAATAAATGTGGCACATCAATTGGACTTGAGGTTGCAGTTTTGTAATGCAAGTTCTCTATTTAGCCTTTAGATTGTGATAGTTTTTAATACAAAAAGATTACTAATAGTTTTGAGAATGAGTGGCCAATGGCAGTTGTCAGGAGACTCCAGCCTCACTGTAAGAACTCTGCATGTTCATAAAGCTTTGCAGTTTTTCAGTAACCCCCAAAAATTTATTGTGCATATAAGAACTACAGGGTTATGGAGGCTTGTTTAGACCCTAGATCCAATTGTGGAGGAGTTTGGAGGGGTCCAAAGCTGAAAAACCACTGGAATTTGAATCCTTTCATTGTAGTTTGTTGTTTAACACTTGCAGAAGGCATCTTTAGGGATATGAGCCTTGAGCAGTGACTCAGTTGCCACTGCAGTTACTTGAGTGCAAGCTTTCACGTAGGGGATGATTCGACTGGTAAAATTGTTTCTTGAAATTAGGTTGGTACTTAGCATTTAATATTCTTCTCTTTTGTTCTGCAATTAGCTTTTCCTAGTGCAATTTAATATATTTGTAACATTTCTTGAAAATCATAGTAGACATGATTTGAAATGAAGCTAAATCTCTTGAACTTTTCCTTATGTTAATTTGAAATGCCAACAGGGCACCAACTGCTGTGAAAATTAATGAATGAGCTACGCCAGACTGTCTTTCATTTCATTTCAATGACTTCACACTTAGAGAGCATATGTGACAAGCAAGCTATTCTCCAGCACTACAGATGATGCTGGAGGAATAAGAATTTTGCTGTTATGGGGCTGTATGAGCAGGCTGTGGGTCCTGATTTCTTTGCAAGCATGTTATGGGGTACAGCTCAAAGGAGAGGCAACACCCCTCAGAAGGATTTTTTTTTTTTTCCTTTCAAGGAAACTTTAACTGTGGACATATTATTAAATCTAAAATGAGGTAGCAATGTCCATTTGTGGGGCCCTCAGTTCAAGAGATACAAAGAACTGCTTGAGAGAGTCCAAGGCATGGCCACAAAGATGATTAAGAGAGTGGAACATCTCTCTTGTGAGGAGAGACTGAGGGAACTGGGGCTCTTTAGCTTGGAGAAGAGGAGACTGAGAGGTGACCTCATCAATGTTTATAAATATGTAAAGGATGAGTGCCAGGAGGCTGGAACCAGGCTCTGCTTGGTGATGCCAAATGACAGGACAAAGGGTGATGAGTGGAAACTGAGGCATAGGAAGTTTCACTTAAACATGAGGAGAATTTTTTTTCCCTGTGAGGGTGACAGAACACTGGAGCAGGCTGCCCAGGGGGCTTGTAGAGTCTCCCTTTTTATATAGTCAAAACCCACCTGGATGCATTCCTGTGTGATCTGGTATAGGTCATCCTGCTCTGGCGGGGGGGTTGGACTAGTTGAGCTTTTGAGGTCCCTTCCAGCTCCTGACATTGTCATTCTCTCATTTTTAATTATCAAGGGAGTGCTTTGCTCCT
This sequence comes from Psilopogon haemacephalus, assembly GCA_013396835.1. NCBI lineage: Eukaryota > Metazoa > Chordata > Aves > Piciformes > Megalaimidae > Psilopogon > Psilopogon haemacephalus. The sequence continues at coordinate 60,494 of VWZI01015514.1, forward strand.
TGTTAAGAGAGGGATTTTCTTACTATGACACTCAAGCTGCTTAAGAGTAAGGGCAATTTTGCTGTGTTACTTCATCTGCATTAAGATGCCATAACTATATAATACTACTGCAGCTCTGAGATGAATGAACATGCTGTGCACAATAATTTTGTTCAGTACAACAGACTGCAATTTCTGTTGTCCTGAAGAGCTGAGGAGATGGTCAGCCTTACCAGTTAAGGAAGACCACCTGCACAACAATATTAATATCAGGAGGGAATAAGATAAAACATCTTGACTTGATACAGAAGCAAAACCAACCAGAGATAAGGAGGGTGGCTATGTTTGTGGTGCCCAAAAGCTGAAGGATACAAAAGGGGAAGGGGTGGTGGAGGGGTTACATCACTCTGCTGACATCATGTGGTGCCTACCCCATCAGTGGAAGGAGTGTAGGGACTGGGAGGGTAGGAGCAGCGTTAGTAATCTTCATCCTGCAGTTTCTGCAACAACGTCTGGGTTAGTGCCCTGTATCAAAACCAGTATGTCCAGCAGGAGTACAGAAGTAATTGTGCCCTAGTACACTACGCTGGTGAGACCACAGCTCAAGAACTGTGTTCAGTTCTGTGTGCCATAGTATGGGAAAGACATTGAAGTTGAGGAGCATGTCCAGAGAAGAGCAGCAAGGCTGCCGATGGGTTTGTAGGGCATATCATATGAGGAGTGTCTGAGGTACCTGAGGTTGCTTAGTATGGAGAAGATCCTATTGCTCCGTACAGCTATGTGAAAAGAGGTTGCAGTGAGGCTGGTGTTGGTCTCTTCTCCCAAGTAACTAGGATTAGGAGTGGAAAAGGGTTTAAGTTATGCTGGGGAGGTTTAGATAGGACATTAGAAAAAACTTCTTTACTGAGAGAGTGGTGTGGTGTTGGAACAGGCTGCCAAGGGAGGTGGTGGAGTTGACATCCCTGGAGGTGTGCAGGAAGATGTGGTGCTTCAGGATACAGTTTAGTGGTCATGATAGTTGAGTTTCAGTTGGACTCAATGGTTTTAAAGGTCTTTTCCAATCTTAAGCATGCCAAAGTAGTTATAGAATCATTGAGTCTAAAGAAAAAAAACCCATGCTGCTGAACTGTTTTGTCAGGCCATGTTAATCACAGAGTGGTCTGGGTTGGAAGTGACCTCTGAAGGTACTCTAGTCCAACCCCCTCTGCAGTCATCAGGGTCATCCTCAACTAGATCAGGTAGCCCAGAGCCCTGTTGAGACTTATTGTGAATATCTTCAGGGATGGGCACCAACCACAAACCCAGGCAGCCTGTTTCAGTGTTCCACAACCCTCATGATGAAGAACCTACTGTTTAAATCTGCTCTTCTCTAGTTTGAAGCTGTTGCCACTTGTCCTATTGCTGCAGGCCTTTGTAAACAGTCTCTCTGCATCCTTCTTGTAGGCCCCCTTCAGGTACTGGAGGTTTCTATTAGGTCTTCCTGAAGCTACCTCTTCAACAGGCTGAACAACCCCAGCTCCCTCAGCCTGTGCTTGCAGAGGTGCTCCAACTCACTTATTTTTGTAGTACTCATGTCATGTCTATTAAAGCACAACTGCAGAATCTGGATGTTTTTTGCATGATGATGACAACTGCACTGAGTTCTAGGGCAACAATGCTGCTATCATTCTGTATTTAAAATTCCCTTTACAGTTCTGGAATTTGGCCTTTTTCTTTCAGACACCACAATACTTACTTGATTGTGTTCCTGCTGACGAAGTTTTAATATCTTTCTGTTCAAGCACATGCTTATGTTCCACTGTAGTCTTGACACCACTGCACACAGAAGCTCACTGCTTGCTGAGGATGGTTTGTTGACTTAGGTGGGAAATTCAGTTCTTCAGTTTTAACTGTAAGTAGTAAATATACTTACTTTCTTTTTTTTTTTTTGCTGTTGTTGTTCCACTATTTGGAGTCTCTAATAACAAATGAAAATAAAATCAAATTATGTGATCAGTAAAACTGTGACACAATGTTCATGCCTAGATAAATTACCAAATAAACAATTTTACTTACACCCAGATTAAATAACTGGCACCAAAACCAATACATTACTTTTTATACTCTGCATTGCAGTCATATAATGAAAAGACTAATTGGATTTGGACTTGGAAAAATGCCACTGCTGTGCTCCAAAAACTGAAACATTGACTAAACTAAAAAATTAAAGCATGGGGCAGTTGTGTTCTGGCTATTGTAATGCAAAGGATACACAATTTATTTTCTTACTTAGGCTTGATATTGAACAGACATAATGGCAATGTTGTGTCAACATTCTGTTTAATGGTGAGTTCTGTTTAATGGAAGCAAAATAACAGAACGTTTAAAGGCATCTCTTAGAAATGGGATGTGAAGAACCTTAACAACAGCAAGCCCGTGAGTGAGAATTGGTGATGGACTCAGCTGGACACAGAGGTCTTCTGATTTGGTCAAGCTGGGCATATTAATTTTACATCACACAGGGTACTCATTTTTTAGTGTTCCTGTGCTGCTTCCAAGGGCACACAAGGTCATCTCTGTCATTTTTCATCACTTTTCTAGATAAGTGGCATCTTTATTTTCTGCTTGTTGTCAGATGTGAGAGTGGTTTCAGACATAATTTATGGGTCTGATTTAGACATCAAAACACCTGTCATACTGAATGCTTATAAAGCAAATTTTAGAAGTCTTGAGAGGGTTTGTATAAACAGAACACATTGCAGTGAGGTTTTGAGACTGCTCACAGGTGTTTTAAACTGTTACCTGACTTGTGCCTCCTGGAAACAGCAACTCTGATTATTGCACAGTGCAACCTTGGTGTGCCTGAGTGCTGCTGTTAGGATTACCCAGCTACAGGGAAAGATTTGTGGCTTTATGAACTGAAAGAATTCCATGAAGAGTTGCTTTGCTAAACATCCTTAGTGTGTAGATGGATTGTCAATTCTTGCATTATATATAGTTGATATTACTGGGTCAATTAATAGTTAAATATCTTGCAAAACCATATTGAAAGGTATTCATAATGGAAATTGTTATGCAAAGAAGAAAAGGGGAACACACTAAAATTCTGGTTAGACGACTTCAGGTTTTAGGGATTTCTGCAGAAAATCCAGATCTACTTTTGTATCATCTGGCTCATGAAATTCCTTGATCATTGATTACCAGGTCCTCCATGTGAATGTTATGGTTAGGTTATCTGTGTTCATATTCTGTTTCTCTTCTGTTCACCATGTGCAATCTTATGCTAAAACTCTTGGTTTTGCTGCAGTTTTCAAAATTAATTGTTTGAGGTTGATATAATTATCTTTAAAACACTTTTTGCCACCTTAAAAATGAAATCAATTTGTTGGCGTTTTTGTTTAAAAACAAAAAAAAAAATATTCTATTATTTTCAGATATAGTGTTTTCACCATCTTGTTTCTGAAGAGTTTTTCAACAGTATGCCATAATTTCTCTGAATTTCTGAATGGGATGCTCGATCTAGGACTACAGTCTGTATTGAAATCTACTTTTTTACACATGGTACTGCAAACCAACCAAGCACAAAAAACCAAATGAAGAGAAACAAAACAAAAAATCCACAAACAAATAAAAAGCCACAAGAAAAAAAAAAACTCCAAAAATTGATACACACACCCAACCCCCCAAAAAATAAATGCCATAAACCACAAAATCAAAATAAACCAGAAAACTGCTAAGAAGGGAAATGTCATCTCTTCAGTTGGTCAGGAGATGGAAGCTGTTGAAGGTGCTGGGCAAACATGGCAATTTGATAGGTATCATGTCATGTTTTAGGTAGGTACTGTCAATACTTCCTTTATTAACCTTGGTGTTCTGGAAGTCACAGCTACCAGGTTGAAATTTCATCCTCAACATATGCTAGCTGTTTAATTCTCTAAGCTCCCAAAAAAAGTTTTAAGACAGGTTGTTTATAAATGTAGAGCTGCCAGAGACAAAAGAACAACATAGGCAGTAAGATTTCTTGTTTCTATACATACAGCTTTGTACTCCTGCTCTGAATGTATCAAGCTACAACTTTAATGTTATTTTCCACCTATTGTGTTTATCACTTGATTTTTTGCATGAGAAAAGAGCCTGTGATAGTGGATTTTTCTGAGATTATTGGGTTACCCAGAAATTAATTATATTGTATACTGATTGCCTTTTAGGGCTCATCCTCCACTTTGTGTGTGCACAAAACTCACATGAACCTAAATAAGTTGTAAAAGGAGACTCTCTTCATCCTAAATTATGAATCCATAATTGTGAAGCAAAGAATTATTTTGGTCTTGGACAACATGAATAATGCATGTAGCACCATTATATACATCTTGCAGGTTGTAGAAGCAGAGCATACTGTTAATAAGCTTCCATAACACTTTGTAAGCATTCTGAATGTTTTATTACCAAAAGAAATTGTGATCCCAAGGACGTTCACAGATATCATTCTTATTACTGTATGCAATTATTGAAACTTACACTTGTATTATCTCCCCTCTCCATTTGATGTGGGCAATTACTCAAAATCTCTGGGCCTTATTGTTTGTTTCTGTTAGGTTGGTACAGGAATTGGTTGTTTCCTATACTCAGTCTTATTTAATTTATAAACCACAAAGCCTCTTTTCCTGAACACCAGGAGAATTGAAGGATGGGAGGCTGCCTGAATCCCTTGCTCTTCTTGGTTTCTTTCAAACTGTATTGAATATCAAATCTTCCTCTCTAACTTCAGCAGTGTTTCTAAGGCCTCGAAGACTGTTCCTAAATTTCAGAGCTGCTGTCTCCATTTCTTTTTGATCTCTTCCTCTAGTTCTTAAGTCCCATCCAAAAATGCTTTCTTTTGATCTACTTTCTTGTTACGTCCACACCTGGAATGAAGGTGTGGACACTTTAATAAAGGCATGAATCTTCATGGTTAGTTGTGTCCTATCTCACTGTTACAAATCATGCAAAATTAATAATCAATATTTTGATATGCAGGCAAAGAGTTTTAATAACTATGAAAACTATTTATTAACATTAAATCTCACTAGAGAACTTATTTACAATGTTCAAAATGCACATTTTGGATACTTATACACACAGGGAACAGGCAAAACTAGAAAACTTTAAGAAATAACTAGCAAATTCAAACATTTAAACTGGAAAGTGTTTCAAATATACCTCTTGCCCACCAAGGGACTTGAGAGGCTCCTTTCTGCTGCCATGGCAGAAAGGCAAAGAAGAATCTAGTTACAGAATTTCTTAGAGAGAGACTTTGAGTATTTACTCACAAAATAATACAAGACAGCATCTGAAACTTGAAGAGAATTCTGTTGGTGTCTTGAAAGTTGTTGCAGCCAAAGCAGAGCATACTGTGGCAGGGCAGAGCAGGCAAAGCAAAAGTAAAAGCAAAAAAAAAACATGTGGCAGAGGTTATTTGTTTTGTCCAAATGTGTTGAATGCTGTGGCCACACATTCACTAATCAGAATGGCACTTTGCCAAACCTGACCATGTTAGGTGAAGTCAGGAGCTTGCTTTCCCTTATTTGGGAGGAACAAATCTGGGTAAATCTTGGACCCTTAAAGTGGATGTCTCCAAGCCTTTTGTCTTCCTTCTATTCTCTGCTTCCTCCCTCCATCCCCAGTGGAGGGAAAGGACCAAGCAATTATGCCTGGGCAAGCCAGGGCATGTGTTGTCCATGACACTTATCTTGTTCTCAGTAGCTCTCTGCTGTTTTTCACCTGAGAAAGTCTATGAAAGTTGAAACTTGTAGAGTATCTCTGGCCCAATGTGGTACCATATAGTTAGATTTGATAAGTATATGGAGGCTAGGTTGCTAATTTGCCCAGTTGGGTTCAAAGAACAGTTAATGTGTGAATTTCTACAGCTTGGAGGCTCTGCCTCACTCATCGCAGACAAACTGGAGAGTGAAAACAATTCAGGTGTGTTTTGAATTGCAACTTGAGAAGAGAGAGAGAAGCTCTGCTTTCAACAATTACTTTTCCCTCCACAGACTCTTTCTTATCAAATTATGTCCTTTTACTTGCTTTGATACTCAAGCTTTCTCCTTAATAAAACTTATTTCTTTTATGTTTTACTGTAGCAACTTCTTCCAGAAGAGCCACTTCATTTTCTTTTGGGGTTTCTATTTTTAAGTGATGTAAGTGCTAATAAGACAGTTAATTAAGTTTATAAATGAACCTATTTGCTGCATTCACAAAGAGACGTAACAATGTGACAAAAAAGTGGATTTTTCAAAATTGCAAAAAGTATTTTCCTTGGTGGGGAATGTGAGAATCATTAACTACACAGTTATTAAATGTGTTGTTACAATAATTTTACTTGTTTGTCTTAAACCATTAGTTCTGGGACATTTGTTCTTAACTGTCTAATTGTTACTTTACAGAGAAAGTGGTTGACTTTCAAGGGGCTATTTGTGTTGCTTCAAAGGCTAGTTTAAAAGATAAATCTCTTTGATGAGTATAACAATCAGAAATGGAGTCTTTTACCCTCATCAATGGAGATAATTTATGCATATCCTTCCACTGCTTCAAAGATTGTTCCTGTTATGGAGCCATAGCTTTTAATCATTCATTTATTATTATATTATTATTATTTATTATGATCATGGAGCCATTTGATCATTCATTTAGACCTTATGTAGGAAGCCTCTGCTACTTTATCTCCGTCACAATATAGACTCTACAGAGANTATGTGTGTGTGTGCCTTGGTTATTTTTCCTTATATATGTAAATCCTCAGCCATTGGTCCTCAGTTCCACTGTTAAATAAGAGGTTTTTTTGTTCATCTCCTTTTTATCCATGTCTGCTAGATAAATTTTCTACCAGACCTCTTCTGATAGAGTATGTGCATGGAGGACTGCTGAGGTTGCAGTATGTTCCCATGACAGTGAGAGATAACCAAAGGTTCAGCACTAATTTGTTTTATGGTTACTTGTAATTGTTTACCAAGCTGCTTCTCAGCCTTGAAGGGCAATGTCATTAACTTCAGTGCAGATGAAAATCCTGACTGTGTGTTAACCAGAAAGCTCACAATGATGTCACATTATAAACATCTCCTAGGCGAAATACAAATAGCAAGAAACTACCCTGTGAAAAGAAATTGGCAACTGGAAATATACATAAATTCACTAGACATGGTGTGAAGTCCTAGAGCTCTCCCACAGCTGTCTTTAGTGTAGAATAAGCATAGGGGTGTAACATCAACTTCCCCTTTTTATGTGCTAGTTCATTTCATCCTTTCATTTCCTTTTCAGATCCATGCACAGTTCTCAAAAATGTCTGCTCAAAGTTGGATCCATGACCCATAATGGCCATGTCAAGCAAGGCTTTTACTGATTTTCGTTTCCATCAGTGTCTATAGCAGCCTTTACTATTTTCCTAAGAGCATGATTTCCAGGATAATACAACTTTTTTTCTATACTGAATACTCTCATAAGTTCTCCCACTTACATTTGTACTCAGATGAGGAACTGCTTAAGTCTGAAAGACCAAGTGTGTGCCTGGCATGTGAATTCTTAAACCTTTCACTTGTTTTGATATTATTTTTTCTTTAAGTTTTTCTTCTTTTTGTCTGATCTGAAAGATGTCCTAGCTCAGGAGAAGATAAGTTACAGCCTACTGAGATCCTGGAGATGTTCAAGGGGCCTCGTTTAGGGTCCATATTTATAGATTTGCAAGGTACTTTGGTCAGCACTTTTCCATTGTGGCCACTGTTCTTCTCAGGGGATCTTGTCACTCTTCAAAGGAGACAACATTCTCAGGTATTCAGGAGTTGCAGGCGTTGCAGGTTAGAGTCATAGAATCATAAGATTTGGAAAAGACCCCTAAGATCATTGACTTAACACTGCTGTGCCCACTAAACCATGTCCCAAAGTCCTGTGTCTACATGGTGGTTATTTCTTTTTTTTTTTTTTNTGGTGACTCAACCACCTCCTTGGGCAGACTATTCCAGTGCCTGACCTTTCTTTCAGTAAAAAATCTTCTAATATCCAATATAAGCCTCCCCTGGTGTAACCTAAGGCCATTTGCTCTCAGCCTGTCACTTGGTATTGGGGAGAAGAGGGTGGGTCCTGCACCACCACAGGGCTTTGCACTGGTTGTCTTTGTAGTACTACAGTGCTTAGGACATAACTAAGCTGAACTTTCTTAGTCAATATACCAATAGGATATTATGTTAAAAGACAAGATAGAAAGATTTGCTGATTGGAAATATCTACTAGTAGGCATCTTTTGTTGCAGTCAAAATACTGTGTTCACTAATTAAAAAAGTCTTTGTTCACGCATGTTGGGCTCTGCCTTCAAGGTAGGAGAACTTACAGCATAGGCAGTGATTTTCAAATTCTATGATTGCCTACTCAAAAGCAGGGGAGACACATTTTTTTGTTTATTCTCTGAACTGAATATCAACCTCAGGCCATTCTTCTGGTCCTCACTTTGAAAGAATGCTAATTACTTACTAATTGCAGTGAGCTGGCATCAAATCAATCTCTCTATACTCAAACAGTTCTGTGCCTGTCAGACAAAAGACTTGTATGCTGATAAGCCCCTTTGATTCTGCTTAGAAGTTACACATTCAAATCTCCTTTAAAATGTGATTTTTATCTGAGGAGAGAGAGAAAAAAGAGTATTTTGTAAATCCACCTAACTGTATTTGGATGATGGTGTCTAAAGGAAGACTAAATGCTTTTCCCACCAAATGTGCATCTCAGGAAAATGTCTTCTCTTTTAAGTTGATGTTTACTTGACAGCCAAAACAAGATTGAGAGGAGAAATATCTGAAATTATTTTATATGTTTCAGTCTTTTTGTTGAGGTTTCTTTAAAGGGCAACAGGGCTGAAAAATCAAAATTGTACCCACAGTAAGGTGACTAAGACCACACTAAGGTCAGAGTCTTATTACACATAACTCATATAAACACTAGGTGAAAGACATCTTCGAAAATGTCTGAAACACTGACAGCTCAGGTGAAATCGATGCTGTATGTAGAAGAAAAGGGAGAATGTAAATCAGACAGCTTTTATCTAAAGTTTCTAAAGTAAAAGGTGCTGTGAGACGAGCTTGTTTCCAGTCACAGAATATAGATTGGGACTTGAGATATCTTTTTGGTACTCATGTATTCATTCAAACCTAAGATGAAGAAATTGGCAAGCCTGGACTTAGAACTCAAAAGCACAAACTGTAGTGTGGGTTTTTGAATCCATAGAAATTCACTCCTGTTTAGCCAGAGGTCCACAAGAGGGTCTCTACCACAATAAAGATGCTGTGGAACATAAACCCCTTTCTCCCTTCTGGTTTTCTTGAGTGTGTTTTGTTGTCACCAGTCTTTATATTCCTTCCCAAAGTCTCCTTACTTCCATTTTCTGAATCGCTCTCTTTTTTTCTTAGTGTAATACATGGAAAATTTGGAAGAACCATTTGAAAGCCTCACTATTGCTTGTGGACTTTCAGCTCTTTATTTTGTCTTGTTTCCTTGCGCCTTTCCGGGAAGAATTTTTAAGGTGCAGAAGGCTGTCTCTGGAGAGCCTACCCTGGTATCTTTGAGTAATTGAAATATTTAAAATCATGTACAGTGTGGAATTGTGCAGGCTGGTCTGGTGCACAATTAACATCTGTTGGGTAGTTTATTCCTTTGGCGAGCTGCCAACTCATGCTGAGACTCTGAGTACAGCATAAGTCAAGCAATTTGTCTGAGTTCTTCAACCAGGTAATGGTGGCTCATGGAGCACTTGAGCAATTATGTACAGTTATGCAGCAGGGGTTAAAAAGTGACTAGTAAAATAAGCATTTGGTGGCTGCTGCTGAACAGCTCTGTAAATGCTTCCTTAGTAGGCTTGTGTGTGGAAATACTGGATACTGGCATGCTTACATTTATCAGAGTGCTTAGTTCATTAGCAGAAAAGAAAAAAATCAATAAATTGAGAAAAGTAAGGAAGAGAACTGCATAATAACAACATAGATCCAACTGCTAATTTGAAAATGAAGGAGAGTTTGCTAGGTTCAGTTTTCATTATGCTAATAAAAAGGTGCCTCATCCATTTTGCTCACTTTTTGCATTCCTTCAGCCTCACATAAAGGTCTTCGATGAATTTTTATGTTCCACCTATTCCTGAAAACCCTTATGTTCTATTAGACATAATGTAAAACAACTATTAAGCATTCTATAGAGAAGTGGGAGTTAGCCCACTTGTTGCAGTAATCATACAGTTAGCAGTAATGTTTTGACTACGGTCATGCAGTCAGTTTCTTTGTATGGTTACTTCAAAGAGTTTCAGTGTTGTGAAATAGTAGAGAGAAACAATAATTGTCTTGTTGAATATAAATTCAGTTGCTGGAGTTCCTGTACTACTTCAGTCCTCAAAAGTTTACTGCACTATTGTCTCTCGTACCACTGGGATTAGGTGGAGTGTTCTGGAGGATTGCTGTAAAATACAATCAGGATGCTTAGGGTGGTGGTGTGTCTTTTCCTAAGAATAGAGTTGTATGTGATGAGGTGAAGGAATATCAACACCGAGCTGGAGAGCAGCTCTGAGGAAAAGGACCTGGGGGTCTGGGTGGATGAGAAGCTCAACATGAGCCAACAGTGTGCACACGCGGCTCAGACAGCAACTGTGTCCTGGGCTGCATTAAGAGAGGCATTACCAGCAGGGCAAGGGAGGGGATTCTCCCCCTTTACTCTGCTCTCGTCAGACCCCACCTGGAGTACTGTGTGCAGTTCTGGAGCCCCGAGCCTAGGAAGGACATAGAACTGTTGGAGAGAGTCCAGAGGAGGGCCACAAAGATGATCAGAGGGCTGGAGCATCTCTGCTATAAGGACAGGCTGAAAGAGTTGGGACTTTTCAGCCTGGAGAAGAGAAGGCTTTGAGGAGACCTTATAGCAGCCTGCCAGTATCTGAGGGGGACCTACAGGAGGGCTGGGAAGGGACTGTTCACAAAGTCTTGTAATGACAGGACGAGGGGGAATGGGTTCAAATTGGCGGAGGGGAGATTTAAATGGGATGTTAGGAAGAAATTCTTCACAGTGAGGGTGGTGAGGCACTGGAACAGGTTGCCCAGTGAGGTTGTCTGCTCCCTCCCTGGATGTGTTCAAGGCCAGGCTCAATCAGTCTTGAGCAAGCTGATCTAGTGGGAGGTGTCCCTGCCTATGGCGGGGGGTTGGAACTGGATGATCTTTGAGGTCTCTTCCAACCTAAACCATTCTATGATTCTATGTGGAGCACCACAGCTCACCAACAGTTTCCTGTATTACAAAATGCTGTCCTTAGATTTAGTCAGTTATTGAAAATCTGACTTCATGTTCTTCCACATCTGTTCACTTTGGTTAGAGTTCCAGTTTTTGATACACTAGGGAATACGAAGTAGCCACTTCAGCTGTAAATCATTCACCAGCAATTCTGAGACAGCTACTTGGCTTCTCCCAACCCCTAGAGGCCTCTGAGTCTCTGTGTCTCTCCAGCACCACAGCAGATGAGACAAACAAAAACTCATGCTGCTCCAGTGGTATAGCCCTGTTTGACATAAAGTGAGGTCATCAGAAAACATTTTCTTGGAGTTCCTCTATTTAATGTGACTAGAAGCACCATTTTAGACCTTTCCAGTCATGAGCAAGGGGGACAGGAGAGACTCCATTTACTGTTGGCAAGCCCATCAGTTAGGGAGTCTTTGCAACAAGGTGCTCTTGCTCAAATCCTTACTCTGGGCTCAGGGCACATAAGAAGGCTGGACACCATGTACTGCTTTCACCTGCCCCCTCAAAAGGACTGCACAATGACAGTAATTACTGACATCCTCAGGATGATCATAAAGGCCTTATCTGAAATTTATGGTTCTCAGTGACTTTGCCTTTTAACTGGGCCCTTGGAGAGATATTTTACATCTAAGTAGAAACAGAGACTTAGAGCTTCACACTAGTAGCTTTAAAATATTTTAAACAGATAATTTTCCTGACTTAATACTTTGATCACTTCTCCCTCTCTGCAGATCTTTGCTCACTTTTCATCAAAAGCGTTGCACATCTTTTTCTTTGAGCTTTTCCTAGGCTACCTACAGACTACTAATGATCTCTGAGTTGATATTGCTTGTTATTTTCATGGAATTCAACCACAGTGTTGCCAATTGCCATAGCCATCCTAATCTAATGAATGCATTGAGTGTATGTGGGTTTTATTGTTGTTTGTGGTATTTTATTTAAACTATTAATCCTTCTCCACGTAATGTCAATTTGCTTCTTAAGTGTCTGCATGCAAACTTGTGATTATGTCTTGAGATAGTAAGTTACAATTTCTCTTTGTAATATCTAAGCCAGTTTGAATTTAAAATGTTAGTGCTTCATTACCAAATGGACTTTCCGGATTGGGTTAGCATTTGATGTGTTGTTTAGTGCTGTCTTGTAAAGCTAATTAAGTGTTATGCTATTATGAGTAATTGTATTTTATTTTTTCTTAGCAATGCAGTAGGCTGCTGCAGGAAAGAAATAAATGAATGATCAAGAACATTGTGTTTTATATGGGTCTTCTGCACTTCCTAATACTATTAGTAATTATTACCACAGTGCTCAGGTGTGTAAAAGTCTTATCTACAGGTGCAGAGAGCTTATAGGAACTCCATAAGAGTTCAGTGGTACCTGCAGATGCTCAGCATTTTGAGACTTGGATCTGTGATGACTATTTCCTAATGTTAAAACAAGTCAGTGTGCCAGCTGTTGTGTTTAATATATACTCTATAGATAATTACATTGTCTTCTTACATTACCTAACAACAGCAGTGGCTTACATCATTTAGCTTTGATGAATTATAAAGAAACTGCATGGGATGAGCTTGAATCTAGCTACTCCAGAGACTATAGTAGCAAACTGTACTGAGTCTAAAAGGATGACTTTGAGATGTGTTGGGTTCCCACTGAGGTCATCCTTAGTGAATTACATCACCTAGAGCTGGACTCAAGTCACACTGAAGGCAGAGATTTTTTTTTTTTTTTTAGCTTACATCACTGAGTACATCCAGTTCATTCCTCTTCCACAAGAGTGAAAATAAAACCAACCTGAATCAGTTTTTAAAAACCTTTAGGATTCAGTTCTTCTCTTCCAGCACTTCCTTCTTCTTAAATGTTTACTTCATATATGTAATCAGATCTTCCTAAAACTTAAGGAACTTTCATTTTATTGATGTTTGCTCAGGAAGTTCATGATATCTGAACTTCTCCTGTTTTTCTTGTTGATGTCTTGAGATAATCGCATGTGAAGCTACTGAATTCATCCATTTATCCTTAATATTGATCTGCCTGTACCTCATTTCCACGCATTTTGAAATAGAGGTAATAATGGTACCCTGACTAGCAAGGTCTTCTGAGAAAACATTCATAAAAGATTGAGAATCTCTCTGATAAGAGGCGTGTAAGCACCTAAAGCAGTCAGAAAGATGGGCATGTAACCATAGTACTAAACATTAGGTTCACTGTGGTTTTTACTCCTTATAAATTGTTATATACATAAAATCATGGAATTGGCTTATTTAAGTCTTTGATATAAAATCTTTAACTTTTTTTTTTTTTTTTTTTTTTTTTTTACATTNTTTTTTTTTCAAACCAGAGGCAAAAGTGAAGATCCCAAAACATTTTGAGTAGTTCTCACTGTGGACTGCAGTGATCAGCCAGGATTGGAACAGAGAATGCAGGTTCTAATACTGGAGTGCTGCTTGAACCTCCTCCCTGTAACCAGGGGCAGGGGGCTGTTCCAGGTTTGTTAATATCTCCCAGCAAGAAAACAGGCATATTTGGGAGTGGGTTAAAAATTCTTGAGTGAGAGGTGCTACTGAACCACTTGAACTCCAAATTCCACATTGCATGAGTGTGCAGAGGAGCGAGCACTAAGTGTTACAAAATGAAAATTTTACTTCTGCTCCTTGACATCAGGTAAAATCTGTGTTCTGCAGATGTGGTTCTAATACTGGGGATAAGTGCAATGCTTATGAAAGGCAAAATATATGTATGAATTGTGCATAGGCCTTATCCATGTTGTATGATGTTTCCTCAACAGTGTTGCCTTTGTCCTTCTGCTTCTCTGATGCAGTGAAATACCACATTTAACTGAGGAAAATGGAGCAACTGTTTTGGCAAATATTGCCTTTCTGGTGGTAAATGCTAGACTACCTCTCTGAAATCTGTCAAAATCTGCAGTTGCACAAAGGAACCCCAGTGTGCTGAACCATGTAGTGCCCTAATGAAACATCAGGCCCAGAAGAGGATGAGATATTCACAATCGCACTGAGCAGTTGCTCTGAGCTAAGGGTTTGATTCAAGGTCAGTAGATTAAAAGCTTTCAGATCAGCATGCTGTGTTCTGTAGACTCTGCTCTGTGATTTCCAATTTGCACTTCTGTTTTGCAATCCACATGGCATTATCTGGCCATTCTTCAATAGTATCGAAGGACCAAAGAAATAGCAGATGAACTGGGATGAAGATTAATTTTAAAACTGCAGAATTTGCTTGCTGACCAACTGTGTGTCCTTTATGAACTCACTTTTGCTGCCATCTGAAGAACCAGCCTCTAAGTCCATTACCCTTTTGGCATGGCAGCAAAAGAACAAGAGCAAAGCAAAAGCAAGACTAGCAATGTATAAAATTCTCCTTGTTCCCTAGCAATACCACAAGGTTATTCCTCACCTAAAAGAAACAGAATTAGAGAATGCAACACAACAGTGGCTCCATTAGAAAAGTCCCATATTGTCTGGACATCAGAGAGATCTGTAACGTGCCTCTTGGTAAAAAGCACTGACAACAGTGGCTTTGATGCCACTCTCAGCACTGAGAAATCATGCTGAGCACTTGTTATGGTGGGAAAATGCACACTCTGTTTTTGCTTACCTGTTTTAGGAATAATTTCTAACCATGTAAACAAATTTCAGCATAGAATATTCTCCCAATAAATGGAGTTTAACATATGTTGTTAACTAGCTACATTAAACATCACAATTTTAACCCCTTCATTTTTGTTGAACAGCATAGATGCTTTCAGATTACCTGCTTAGGTGGATAGAGGCCTTGGGGAAGCAAAGTATGGAGGTAGCTAACATTCTTTTAAAATATTTTTAAAATGAACTTTTGTTTGCCTCAAAATACCAAGAATATCACTGACAGCTGGTAATTCGTGACTGAAAGCCACATAGAACAGATGGGATTATGTTCATTTATTGTCAGGCAGTGATACAAACCCAAATAACATTACTGCAATGGAAGTGTTGGAAGAACACTTCCTACGCTTTTAGATAAGACTTGTCTCAGTTTGCTGTCATCAGTTTCTAGTTTAAAATGTATTCTGATTTGTCAGATATTGTGGTTTTTAATGAATAATTCTGAAAATCCAGAAGGGCAGTGTTAAGAAATGGAATTTCTGTTAAACCAAAGTTTCTGAGCTGATGAAGCTTTTGGGCTACCACTGCTGTCTAGAGTTCTTCCTCATTTATGGGAATGACCCACATGGCAGCTTTTCTACCAGCTTTTGCACTATTCTTGAAGTTCCTGAAGCTTGCACAATGCAAGCTTCCCTCCTGGGAAGTGAGGTAACCCCAGTGCTAGACTTAACAGTTTCTCACTGTTGCCTCGAGGCAGCTTCTCTTCATTTTTGCTGTAGTTGTAGAGGGTAATGTCTGGTTTCAGCTTCAAGCACTACAATATGTAGCTTATATATGCTTTCCATAGCTCAAATCCAGCTTTGAGGATAATATTTTCATGCCTTTACCCAGACACACTATAATGTTCTTAGTTCAGCTCTGTATGCAAAAATGAATTAGACTTGACAGTTGGTTGTTTCATTAATAGCACTTCTCAACTGCCTTAAAGGAACAACAGTGAGTTTTCTGTGTGGGATGCAAGGCTGTCTTTGCCCTGGAGTGTAAATGTCATCATGATGTTGAAGTGAGTCATCTCAGAGGTTGTAGGAACTTACCATTTGTGCAGCTGTTCTGCTAAGTAGGCTGTATAAACCTTCCCCTGGCACTGGAAGTGTGGTGGCAATGCATAAGACAGGAAAAAGAACAGAACAGCAGATTTCTGTGGCACCCCAACAATCCACTGCCTGCCCACAGTGTCTTTAAATTAGCACCATGATTCAAATGTGTCCAACAGGAACGCTGTGGTATCTGGAGGTGCTGGAGATTTTTGATACCACAAAAATAAAGGAGACTCAAACTCTTAATGAGTCTCAACATGTTTTAGACACAGTTAGGGGTAACTCTGCCCTGCTAAAATGAAACTTTTTAGGCACCTTCTCTAGTCAGTGTAGAGATACAAGTGTTTCAAAAAATCTGCATTAGGCTCCTGATCTAAATTATTCACTGGAGAAACTCATCTCACAACAGGAAGTGAATGGGAATTCTGGCATGACTCACTAGGCTGAACTCATCTTTGCTGCCTGCTCTTGGGCTCTTTCTAGCTCCCTCCTGCTGCAGACTGCTGCTTCCCCTGCCAGACTGCCACAGCCATGTCCATCTCTGTGAATGAAGCTATGGGACAATGCTGTGTTTTGCTCTCCAAAACCAGCACTTAAGCATAAACTCACAAAACTATAATGTGTCTTATTTTGCTAATAACACATGGGAGCATTCTGGTATGTGCCAAGGAGATACACTTTTGCAGAACAAACTGGCAGCCCAGCAATAGGCTTTTCAAGATATGTGTCAGTGCATGTTTGAGACATTATGGTTGTAAACGAGCATCTAAACTAAAAATTAGCCAGCTAGTCTAATTTATTAAATCTATATTTAACTTTTACACACACACACACCTGCTGTTGGATCAATTACTGCTCAGCAATGTTCACTGTAGTATTGTAAAGTCAGTGCACTGATTAATTCTGGTCTGCTCATTTGATGTAATGTGAAGCTTTATTATAATGTCTAGAGCACAGCGAAATCAGTTGTGATTTCATGTTAGTTACTATATATCTATTTGCATACAGTTTAAGAACAAGCTACAGTTAGGAAAGAACAATAATTTTTGTTTCCCAGCGGTTCTGAAAATAACCAAATTTCAAAAAGTATTTCAATTACTTTGCACTGATTGCAGAAATCAGTCCTTCCCACTTTAGTGTATTTGATTTGTAATTGATTTGTTTTGCATCTTTTTTACTCTCATTTTCCACTAGACTAGGTCAGACTTCTAAAGAGAAGTACATTTTGTAATTACTTGCATCTTTTCCTAAAACTGTCGTTATTGCTGTTTATGTAAAGTAATTTTAGTTGACAGTTGTGTAACACTTGCCTGTTGGGGATATGATTTCAGATTAGTTTATCAGTCTATAGTTCTCTCAGAAAATTAAAAAAAAAAAACCAAAAAACCCACACAATGAAACAAAATAGGCAAAGATTATAATTCTTTCATTTCTTGAGTACGTCTGAATGTCTCAGCTGTTATTTTGCTAAATGATGACTACTTTGCTTTATGTACATCTGCAGCAAATCAAACTGCTTTGTGTATTTCTTACTGGGATACCAAGGATGACATTAATCTTCAAACTTGCAATCTTTCCACTGTCCCATCATGACTGCCTGAGTCACACAGCACTTGCTGCTTTGCAAAACAGTCTGTGAGCCTCTATATGTGGATCTGTAGTGCTTTAGGCCATCTGACACCTGCAATATATCATCTCTGCTGGTGGCAATTTTTATTAGGGGAGATGAAATGACAATGCATGTCTGAAATGCCCTATTTGAGTGATAGTTTTCCAGATGCTCTGAGAAACCCTTTAGATCTGTGTATCAATGTTTTGGTAATAGAGCAAGCTACAAAAATGGCTGCTGTGAGAGTCTGCTAGATATTTCTCCCAGGTGTAATTAGCGCTAATGCCACCAGGCTCCAAGGTAGACCCAAGGGTCAAGACTAAGTCTATGGTGACAGTGGTAGCATCTCTGGGATTATATACTTAAGAAGGGTAAAAATTGCTGCACAGTAGCAATTGCAGCACGAGAGTGGAATGAGAATATGTGAAAGAAACAACTCCAGAGACACCAGGGCTGGTGAAGGACAGAAGAGCAGCAGGTACAATGTATGATAAACTAATGACAGTCCCAAATCCCTTTCCGTCTGTATCACTGCAGGGGAGGAAGTAAAGAGAATAGGGAGTGATGGCAAGCCCAGAAAGAAAGAATGGAAAGGATGAAGGGAAGGTGTCTCAAGATATTATTTTATTTTCTCGTTATCTGTTTTTCTAATCCAATTTAATTGGTAACAAAGTAAATTAGTTTTCCCCAAGTCATTCAGTTTTGCTTGTGATGGTAACTGGGGAGTGATCTCTCCCTGACCTTACCTTGACCCATGAGCCCTTGTCCAGTTGAAGAGGAGAGTGACAGAAGGGCTTTGAAGCCCTGATGAAATGATGACTTTTAAATAGAACTTAAAATTTTAGCAAAGACTTAAAAGGATACTTATTTTGAAAATCACAAAGTACCCATTAAACTGGCCTTTATAAAGTTACAATAAAAGAGAATTAGAAGCTTCTCAGAAATATGGATGTATTTTAGTATTTACTTTTTCCAGTGTTTGCTAGCATCTTAAAGCTATCCATTGACATGGAAAACATTGGAAGTAAA
The DNA here is from genome assembly GCA_013396835.1 of Psilopogon haemacephalus. NCBI lineage: Eukaryota > Metazoa > Chordata > Aves > Piciformes > Megalaimidae > Psilopogon > Psilopogon haemacephalus. The sequence continues at coordinate 79,075 of VWZI01015514.1, forward strand.
TGAGATGACTCCTGTGATGTTCAACACTCATGATGCTTTACAACTACGTTGTAAATACAGGAATTATTTTTTCCCCCTAGAATATTGGGAGGCTTTCAATAGGACTGGCAAGTTTGAAAATTAGGAAGATTTTCCTGAAGTGAGTAAATGACTTCAGAGTGAAATAACCATAACTGAAAACGTTTAGATTTCTAATTTTCCATATGTTTGACTAGCTTATTGCTTTCACTGCAGTGATAATCACCCTACCAGGAAGTTAGCAAACATCTAAAAGCAGTGCATAGCTTGGAAAGCCTCTGTTGTAAGGGATGTACAGTTCCCCTGTCATCTGTGTTTTTGCCTCTAACTACCATGGTGGATGAAAGCATCTGGTTGTTTCTCTGAAAATAGATTTAATATATTGTGCGTATAAATGTGATGGGAGCTTACAGCTCTTGGAAGGAAGATCACACATCTATTCCCTTCTGGCAAATATGAGACTTTCTGTATAATTTTTATCCTTCAGTTTTAGTTTAAATATATCTTCTTCTTTTAGTAATTTTTAACAGTAATTTCTTCTCATTTGTTCCTCACTCTTTCATAATCTTTCAATGATGTTTACAGAAGTTGTTTTCACAATAGAAAGTAGTAGTCAAGACTTCAGGCCAGAGGAGGAGCGTGTATAACCTTCTAGTTTCAGGGGGAGATCAGGGTTTAAGAGCTGCAGGGTGGGTGAGAGAATTAAACTCTAGTCTCTTCTTCCTGTGGAGAGTATTCTGTCCATGAAGCTACTTCATTAAAACAGGCTGCAGCACTACAGTCAGTTTAGCCACTGTTTGGAGATGTGTCCTTCCCTGTAGGGCCCTCCATGATTTGGTCTGAGTTCCAGAATGCAGCAATGAAGTTGTAAGTACTTAATTAGATCTGTCTGTAAGTGAGAGATGCTACTGTCACATGAGGAGTCTGTGTTACCAAGCAACTATTTTTACTCGAATTAACTTCTAAAAAAAAATTTAAAAAAATCTTCCACATAAACTGCTATTTATTTAAGAGTGTTAACACTGGTGACCTCTGCAGATCTCTCTTAACATGAGTAATCATCCCATTCGTGGATACAAATGCATCACAGTGCCACATACCTTTCAGTCCAACAATTTCACAGAAGCCTTAAAATTCTTTTATTTTAAAACTTAATTTAACAATAGGAGAGAGAGATAAGATTAGCAGTATGAGGCAATGAAAAGATACGTTTTGCATATGTTTGTGAATTTTAGCTTAAACCCAATGTTGAATTTATGTTGGTCATGGTAGAAATAGGTGGTTTTGCAGGATTGGTGGTAAGGCCCTGTGCTTTTGCAGAAAAAGAATCTCATTTAATCCATGATATTGTTGTGACGTTTCTTGTGCCAGTAACAAGAATGTTTGCTGTAACAGAATAGTGAATTCAGAAGCATTTTCAAGGCAGTGTCTTCCCCTTTTCTTTTTGCTTCCCACGTTCTTGTCTCTCTTAAATCTCCTACATCATTCATCTTACATTCTGCACGTTGACATTGCAGTGTCTTTTTTTGCTGTCTTACACAGGGCAATGTAGCACTGTGTAAAGATACACAAGGCAGCTCTGAAAGAGCTAGCTCAAATAATGGGGCATACCATTATACTTATTGGATGTTGTCCACTGTCTTCTGCTTCTTATTAATGATCTTGCAGAACCTTTTCTGACATTTTTTTATTATTGCAGACTATAAATCCTCTTAATTGTGTTGTCCAAGTAAGATGAAGCTCTTTGGGGATGTACAAACGCATTGAAAGAAACAGCCCTTTAAAAAAATCCCTGATTTGGTGGGATGGCTTTGTTTTTTTCTTGTTTCATGTTAGAACAATTTCATTTAACAAGGAAATATCAGAAAAAAAATAAAATGGATAATGGTACAAGTAATGGTGATTACAAAGTTGACAAAGAAATATTTTAAATCATATTGAAATATTGTCCTGGACATAATATCCAAGTCAGACTACAGATAGAAAAATTAATGTGATGAGGAAGAGAACACAGCTTAAAATAAATATGAAATGGATATAACTCTCAGGTGATGACATAAATTGAAGCAGGCTGAACCTGAATAACAGTGCTGAGCTGCTAACAAATATGACTTGCTCTGCTAGGACACACCAGGGTGTTGTGATGAAGACAGGAGCTGAGAGGGGTAAAGAGCACCCACAATTCCTTCTGAAAATGTGGTTCAGCATTAGCTTCTAAATTTTAGATAGATACTGCAATATAGTCATATTTAGAATCATAGCATCATAGAACAATTTATGCTGGAAGTGATCTCTAAAGGTGTAGTGGTTTAGCAGTTATTCCTCCCCCCCCCCCCCAACTTTGAAATAACCCAAGCTAGGACTCAGTCAGCTGGAAGTTAATAAATGAAGCTTTATATGTACATCTTTTCACAATATATAAGCAGATATTTACAATATATAACAGATATTTACAGGTAATACAGAAAGACCACATCCCTCCCAGAGATCAGAATCCCTAAAAGGGGTAACCAATCACCCCTACCACCTTTCCCTAATCTTATCTCACCATCTGTTGTATGCAGCAGATAGGTGAAGGTAGATTGGCCAGAGGATTAGCAGCAGGAAAGAAGTTAGTGGAATTATTCAGAATCAGCTGTGAAAGGCAGGGAGAAAGAACCATGCAGGAATAGCCACAGCCTAAATCTGAAGCAGTCTCAAACCCTCTGACTTATCTATGTTTGGGTGACAACTCTTAAACTATTTTTTTTTTCTTTCTCAGTAAAGCTATGAGTGAAGTAGCATCACCAGTGTTCTCCTTTCTCAGCCTAAAGCCTAATATCTCATTCAAATCCTCCAATTAGTTCAAAACAGCACAAAAGGTCATCTCGTCCAACCCCCTCTGCAATAAGCAGGGACATCTTCAACTAGCTCAGGTGGCCCAGACCCTTGTCAAGACTCACCTTGAACATTTCTGGGGTGGGGCATCAATTACATTATCCCTGTCCCCAGGAGGTCAGTATTACGTTGGTGTTGTTGTGGAGCCCCCTTCTCTCTACCTGTGTAAGGGCTGTAGCAGAGTAGTAGCCAGGTGGATCAACACTCCAGGTTTGTCACTTTCCAGTTGCTTCTGATCTGTGAAAACACTTGAGTGTTGGCCATGGTGCTATTACAGACACCATCTCTGCTCTCAGCCCATGGCCAGTTCAGCAATTGGTTACTAGCTGTGGGATACACAAATTTTTTTCATGTGTGGTAGCATATTTTTGATGCAAATGTTTGTGAACTTGCTCCCTCAATATGAAATTCATGGGCTTTGTTCCCACAGCTGTGAAAGTATGGATAGGGAAAAACCAGGACAATTCCTACCTTCACCTGTTCTGTTTGTAGAGGGTTATCTCTTGTGGCATGTCCTCACTCCTCTCAGTGCCCCCTATGCAGTTAATGCAATGAGATTCTTGTAAGGCTGTGTTGCAATGCAGCACAGCAAAGCACTTCTTCTATGAACAGTGAAGGATCCCAAATTCCACTGAGATGTTCCCATTAGGTTCAGTTCAAGTGATAAGAGTCCAACTCTTCCTGCATGTGGCCACCCACTTTTGCCAGCTGATGCAAGAAAGCACTCTGAACGTGGTGGGATTGCCATATTACTTGTCCTTCATATTTTGTCTGAGCACCAAGGCACAAAGTTATCACCATCATTTAAATTGGATTACTACAGTGAGTGCCTTTTATCATATCACTTCTTAACACTCAGCAATGTGGAACATATTAATTGGCACTTGTTGGAATGCACAGGGCTTCTCGAGTGTGGGAAGGTTTTAAACATCATTCAGAAAGCAATGCCACACCCTGAAACCTTTTTCAAACCATTAGAGAGCTTTGAAAGAGACCATTCTATGTATAAAGTAATATTGGGAGAGGAGGAAAGACAGA
>VWZI01015514.1:86790-128793 GCA_013396835.1 Psilopogon haemacephalus
CAGAAGAGACTTTCAGGATATAGGGAGAGTTGTGTTGGTTTATACGGACAAAGCTGTGCCTGTTCACGGAATTATTAGTGGTTGACTACTGCTTGGAATTTAGTGCCCATATGGAACTTTATAGTAGTGATCCCAAGAAGAGCTTCTTTTAATAAGAAACCAAAAGGTCTTTGAGTTTTTTTGTTAAGGATGACTGTCTTAGCTTATTTTGAGAGATGATTAAGAAAGATATTTGCAAAGATCTCTAGGATATTGTCCCACCCTAAACTAGGGGATCTATGGCAAGCCCTTAGGAGGGAGCAACTTCTGCTTTAATGGTGCAAATGGGCAGTATGAGGTTTAAAGAGGTATCTCACTTGCACAGATACAGATAACTGAGATAACAAATCTCACCATCTAATCCTGCAGGAAATCTGTGTCAGTGATTTGAAATGAAACATTGTCACTTCCCTTATAGCATCTTACTGCAGAACCACTGTTCTTTTTTTCCAGAAAATAAGTTTATAAAGGTTTTAAAACCGAACATGAGCGTAATACTTTATAGTAAAATCATTTTAAGGGCCATTTGTTTGCCTAAACAAAAGCAGATTGCTGGTATGGTACAATAGAAGGGTTGTCCATTTATTCAGCACTGAATGAAGCTTTCTTTCAAAATGAAGTTTTTCCAGAAAGTATTCCCTCATTGACACATTCTACACATTTAGACTGGGTAGATGAAATAATCTTTGTTCTAGACCTTGTTTGCAGGCCATGGCTTCTATTATGTTTAAGTACTTCTCCTTGAAACTTTAAATCAAGGGCAGCTTCAGAAGTGGGCAGCTTTTATTAAATGCAATTACTTTAATCTGAAGCTTATGCTGAAGGTGAGGCTGCTAAACAAGGCTAGCCACTAAAATACAGTAGCTGCAGTTAAGAGCATGAATAGTAAAAGTGCCTCTATTAAACAAAGGATAGTAACTAATCAAGGAGAGATTACGAAGGAAGGTATGTGAGATTTTTCTGACTGGACATTATGCCAAACCCAGAAAACGTCTGCCCATATTTCTCTCTATATCTATAGGACACATAGTGTCTATACCCTCGTGCACCCACAGGTTCATAGCCTAAGGACATTTAATGCAATTTAAGATGTTGAGGTGCTGGAATGTGTCCAGAGAAGGGCAACAAGGCTGATGAGGGGGCTGAAGCACAGCCCTACGAGAAGAGGCTGAGGGAGCTGTGGTTGCTCAGCCTGGAGAAGAGGAGGCTCAGGGAAGAACTTCTTGCTCTCTACAACTACTTGAAAGGAGTTTGTAGCCACGTGGGGGTTGGTTTCTTCTCTCAAGAAGGGAATGACAGGACACAGTCTCAAGCTGTGCCATGGCAGGTTTAGGCTGAATGTTAGGAAGAAGCTCTTACAGAAACGAGTGATGAGCCTTTAGAATGGGCTGTCCAGGGGGGTGGTGGAATCACCATCCCTGGAAGTGTTTAAGAGGTGGCTGTATGAGGCACTTAGTGCTATGGTTTATTTAATTAGAAGGTGTTAGGTGATGGGTTGGCCTCAATCTTGAAAGTCTTTTCTAATCTGATTAATTCTGTGATTGTTACTTGTTTATATGCTTTTACTATTCTTTCAGCATAAAATGCTTCTTAAAACAGAATGCTTAGAATTTTTAGTGGCAGCTGCTCAGCTCAAGAACACAAAGCCCAGAAGTGTTTTTGTTCTGTAGAACCATTTATCTCTTGCTTACCTTTTTTTTTTTTTTTAAATTCTATTTGTGGTCAGTTGAATTATCATGTCTTCCCAGTATTTATGACACAGTTTATCATTCAGATCCTCCAAGTGACCCTTTCTTCTTGGATTTTCTTCTTTATGTCAGATTTTCTAACCTGGTCTGTGCTGTCAGGCTTTACCAGAACTCTGATGATTCACTGTCTTTTGGTCACTCCGAGTGCTTTTGGGGTTACTTTACTTATTTAATACTAATATTTCTATTCTTGAATTGGAAGAGAGATGAGTACAGTACTTCTTGACTCCTTTCTATTGGTTGACAACAATTTCCACCCAATATGGCAGTCATTGTTCAGGCAACTCTCCCCACCCAGATTTCAGACATGAACTGCTTGTGCAGAAATAGTCCATCACTGAATGAAAATTTATTGGGAAAAACTCCATAACTAAACTACTTGTTCCAATGGAATGCTCACATTTTCATTAGTAGACATAATGGTAAAATAAAATTCTTACTGGGATAAAATGCCAACAGAATAAGGCGAATTCAAGTCTGGGTTTAGGATTGCATTTTTTGTTTCTTGTCTTTTGTTTTTATGTTGACAGTTAAAACTAGCAAGTAAAAAATAGTTGAAATAGGCTGAGTTTTCTTTGTGTGGTTTAAAGGAAGAGGATAAGAGCAGTTTCACGCAGGGAACAGATCAGGTAAATAATGTCTTTACTGCAGTTATGCTTTTTGAGTAACTGGAGCAATTTCTCTTTCAATTTTTAAGGAATCAGTCTCAGATCTAGTACTGACTGAGTCACTTCTGTGAAATATTTTTCGGCATTCAGAAGCCATCTCAAGAGGCTTATTTTCTTCACTGTTTTCTTCATCTTGCACATCAGTTCGTTTTTCTCCCAGCTTTTCAAAGGTGGTCTGTAGGCATGCATATTGCTGTATCAGAGGTTTGATTTCTGTAATCATTGTGTGGGAGAGTCTGAGCAAAAGGAAGAGAAGTCTTTGGACTTGTTTTCAATATTAGAGCTCGTCTCGAGAATTTTGCTTCGAAGCCCAGCATGGCATAGACAATTTCTGAGCTGTTCCTTAGTCTTTCATTTCCTTTATACATAAAACATCCTTTGCAATATAAGTGCCATGAAAGCAAACAAATACACTCTTAATAGCCACTTTAAACTACAATAACATAATTCATAGTGATGCATATCCGTATTATTACATTCTGATGCTTTGGAAGATGTAAGGAACATAATCTCTGTGTGTCAAGTCTAACCATGCTGTTAAAAACAGCAAGTATTAAAACCAGAATGAACAATGTTAACTTTACTACAAAATTACCACTTTAAAATTTTCATGGTAGCAGGGACTCAATTCTCCAATATAAAAAAAAAAAAAAAAAAAAAAAAAAGAAGTTGTGGTGCATTGTTCTAACTAGTCTACTGGTCTCTTTTTTTATTCAGTACCTCTATGGTCTATCAATCCATTATTTGGGTTTGTAGATACAACTAAACACTTGCACACATCATACATTCTTTGCAATGCTTACTTTCACAATGAGTATTCAGAGAACATTTTGATATCTGAAGCCAGAAAGATATTCTTCCATGTCAGTTCAGGGAAGCAATAACTGCACCATATGCTAGAGTACACTTATTTCTTGACTGGTTCCTTTTCTCTGGCAGGGAGCTAATATTTCATAATCCAGCAGTTCTTTATGACACTTTCCTGATTTTTCAGTTTTAAATTGCATTCAGCAACAAAATAACCACTAAACCAGAAAACCAGAAAAACTGTTACAGGAATTACAATAAGAATACAAACTGCTCTTATAAAAGCTAGAAAATGAAGAGTTAAACTTGAATTTGACTTAGAAAATTTGGAGATGAGGGAAATATCCAGAAAGACACTTATATGGAATTATGAATCTGTTATGGAAGGGGTTATTAATTAATGTAATATGATTCTCTGAAGTTAATATTATTTATTAATTTTCAGTATCCAAAATTTTCCACCCTTGACCAGAAAATCATCTGGGCAAGCCAGCACACGTACAGGCCTACTTAGACCTCTCAGGTATACCATGACAGAATCATAGAATCCTAGAATGGTCTAGGTTGGAAGAGAACTCAAAGATCATCCAGTTCCATCCCCCCACCATAGGCAGGGACACCTCCCACTAGATCAGGTCACTCAAGACCTCATCCAGCCTGGCCTTGAATACATCCAGAGAGGGAGCAGCCACAACCTCCCTGGGCAACCTGTTCCAGTGCCTCACTACCCTTACTGTGAAGAACTTCCTTAATCTTAATCTGAGAACCTGTTCCAAAAAGTCTTTGTTCTAGCAGCTGCAAAAATCTATTAGGAACATATATTTTGGGCAATGATGTTTCTTTCATGCTTACATTTTAGCTGCTGTGCATACTTACAAGCAATCTGAACTAAGCTGCTAGAAAGTTTGGTGCCATCTAAGTTCCATTTCAGTTGCAGCAGAGCCTATTTTTAGCCACCTGCTAAATGTGCAGTTGGTTTGAGTTGTGAATGAAAGTAGATTGGTTTTACATAGGAATTTTAGTGAATTGAATTCTTCAAATATCATAAAAGCTTCCAAAACAGTGTGTAGTATGCGATAGTAATAGATAATCTCTTTGAAACACTTATCAAAAGCATGTGATTTTCCTTTCATCTTTGACACCTGTTATAGAGCCTGTCTGGTCATGTACACCTAGTACATGCACAAGTTTATACAGTCATTGCACATCCTGAAGCACATGAAGACCTAGAGTCTGTCTTGTGCAGCTGTGAATGCACCACACTGATAATTTGGTTGTCTTGGTCCAAAGCATAGCAGAAGCATTTGGCTAGAATACTGCTAACCTTATCTAGCTGAACTAACTTATGATGTACTTGAACTTGCCTAAGAAATCGAACAACTGTCTTACAAGTTCTGAAGTACTGTTAAGTTTCATTGAGACTATGTTGTGGAGCCTTTCTTCCTACATTCATAGTGGAGAAGAGAAGTGCATAGCAAGGAAACTGTCTCTGCAACCTGGTATTTTATTGGGGAAAAAATAGGTTAATAAGCAGTGAGTAAGGCAGGGTTGAGAATGCTATTAAATAGCAGACTCCTTAATGGGGATGTTGCCTCACTACAAGATGAGCTGGGGCTTCCATTGCAATTCCTGGAGCTTCCTTGTCAACATCTGCTAATCACTGATAGCTGTCTTCAGGATGTATCCATACCTACATTTGCACTTTCATTTAAAACTTCCTTTTGTTATAACAAGGTCCACCAAAATGGATGTAAGGTAAGGGATAGACCTCTCTTTTTCAGTGTTTTTTTTTTCTAACTGATAGCAATAAAGAAGGTCCTTCAAATTACACTTTCTTCAGCTTCTCCAAACACAATTGTCATCTCTTTAATTCAAATGTTACTGGCAATTACATGACCCATTTTAAAGGTGAGTCTTGGAATGTTCCCAAGGCATGTCTTGGTAAATATAAATCTAGGCAAACAACCCTGGAGGTGATTTTAAACTTGCCTTTCTAGCTGTTCTACTATTATAACTGCAGTGAGAATAATTCTAGTGTTGGGATTATTCAGGAATCTGAAATCCAGAGCCATCAACATCATTTATTAGAAGCAAATTTAAAATTTGAAACTATATATATGGATTTCTATCCTTTGTGCTCTCATGACTTTTCCTTAGGTGCAGAGCTGCTTCCAAGTTCAGTATCAGCACCAGGACAGCTTACACAGGTAGTTACATCACTTGAAATTGCAGAGCGGGATCTGTTCAGTTTTCTGTAGCTCCGTGTTATGCTAAATGATAGTGCCAGCATTGGAATGTAATGGAAAAAGTAGTTCTGAAAACTACTATAGTGCACTTCACTGAGGGGGGTAAAGAAAAATCTTTCTTAAAATGAGTAACAGGTTTTGCCTGTCTGGTGAACAGGATTTCTGAGGAGTGGCTGAGGGAACTGGGGTTATTTAGTCTGGGGAAGAGGAGGCTGAAAGAAGGTCTGACTATTCTACATATACCTGTAAGGAGATTGTGGAAGGTGGTTGTCAGTCTCTTCTCCCTAGTAATATGTAATAACATGAGAGGAAATGGCCTTAAGTTGCGCCCAGGTACATTTAGATTGGATGTAGGAAGAAACTGTTGAAAGGATTATTAAAGACTGGAATGGGATCTCTGGGTAGGTGGTTGAATCCCTATCCCTCGAGGAGTTTGAAAGATGCATGGATGTGGTATTGAGGGACCTGGTTTAGCAGTAGGCTTAGTAGACTGAGATAACATTTGGATGTGGTGATCTTAAGGGTCTTTTCCAACTGAAATGATTTTATGATCCTGTTTACTCCTGTACTTCCCAATAATTGCTGTACAATAGTACTTACCCAACAAATTAAATTTGCTTTGCTTTTCTTAATTTTTGCTTATTAAAAGATAAAAGGACACTGCATGTTTTCCTGTACTCTATTTCATGTTTGCTAAGGGCAAATATAATTAGTATTTAAAAAAAAATACCTCAAGCTTCCATTACCCGAAGTATTTTCATTCAGGTTCACTAGCTTAGTATCATCTAAGAAATATTTTGCAGGAAATTTTTGCTTCTGTCTCATAAGATAAGAAAAACTTTAATAAAACAGCTAGTGCTACAATTATATGGGGAGAAGGATCCAGATGATAACTATTTGAATTAATAGAAATATCCCTTTGAGAACTGTTCCCATGTAAATCATAGAATCAGTCAGGATTGGAAGGGACCACAGGGATCATCTAGTTCCAACCCCTCTGCCATGGGCAGGGACACCCTACCCTAGATTAGGCTGGACAGAGCCTCATCCAGCCTGGCCTTAAACACCTCCAGGGAAGTGGCCCCAACCACCCTCTGGGCAACCCATTCCAGGGCCTCACCACTCTCATGGTGAAGAACTTCCTCCTCATGTCCAATCCTGATACAAGGCCAGTTGACACTAGCAATTAAACGCCTCTTTATTTTACACAGCAGTTGCCTCAGATCTAAGGTTCTGCTGCAGGATGTAAAGGCTTACATACACAAGGGCACTTTGACTCAATAACACCCATCATCACAATATCCCAACATTTGCAGGTGGCCAGAGTTTTACCCATCTCCTACAAGGTCACTTCAGGTCCATTGGGTACGAAGCAGCACATCTAAAGACAATGGGATGCCTCAGGGGTTGTCTAGAACCTTTGCGATCTCCTGTTAAAGCTTAGGTAATTGAAACTATGCAGAGTATGAAAGGGTTTAAGCCTTCAGCCTTAATCTGCCAATTTTAATAGAACAAATATTTTACCAGCCACTAAAACAAGACAGAGAGTTACCTTATGGTGATGTGGGTGATATTCTCCTTTCTTGATCGCTGGGATGAAACAACATCCACCAATTACAGCCCTATTATCTGCCGTTGGAGCCTGCAATAATAAGCCATGTGTAGTAGGACACTTCAATAGATATGACTCTAAAGAATATGACCTGCCAATTATCAGTGACGAGCCATCTGTTTCAAGCCATGCTATATTTCATCTAGTCCTTCCAACCTGGAAATGCCTAACAGTATAATTAGTATAGTTCCTTATACAAATTTTGCAGAAGTGCTTGTGTTTGAGAGTGTAGTGGAAGGTCCAAATTATACCAAAATACATATCTAAAACACCTACCTGAATATGCACCTTGCCTCGTGCCCCACCTTCTCCTTCTTCCCGGGATGGAAGAGGTGAGAGAGTGGACAAAAACATTGGTGCCTCTCAGTCTGCCACACAGACACTATATTTGGCCTTGTTTAGCACCCTTCATTGTTTGTTGTAAACATGGGTCACAATGCTAGGCCTGTGCATCTCCCTTTTTTGGTAGAATAACCTGCAATTGGTTCCAGGGGTGTTTTTAACTGTTGCTATTGGTCAAAGACAGTTGTCAGAGTGCTCAAAACCTAGCCGAATTGTTTGTTTGCTGCCTTTCTTTGCCTTGCTACCTGTTTGCCTTGTATGCTTTGCACCGTGCCTAGCTAAGGAATTGCCTCCCCTGTGAATGACAGACCTAGCAACGAGTTGTGATGGCCTGTGACATCGAGAACTGCTAGTCTGCCTCTAGAGCCTGGAGGGCTGACCCCTTTGCCATGCACTGCACTTGATCGGACGGACTGTTCCAGCCCATAAACCCAGATCCTGCTTTGCCCAAGTGACTGACTGCTCCAATGATCTCCTGAGAGCCACAGAGGATTTGCCTCACATCCATAGATCTTCTCAGACAATGTGCTCAATTTAAGCTACATAAGCAGCAAACCCCATCACCACATGTAGGTTGTGCTGGTTTGAACTAATTGGAGGATTTGAATAAGAAATTAGACTATAGGCTGAGAAAGGAAAACACTGATGATGCTACTTCACTCAAGTTTACTGAGAAAGAAAAAAAATTAAGAGTTGTAACCCTAATATAGATAAGACACTGCTTTGGGCCTTGGCTGCTGCTGTTGTGTGGCTCTTTCTGCTTTTCGTAGCTGGATCTGAATAATTTTACTAACTTATTTCCTGCTGCTAATCCTCCTGGCTGATCTACCTTCTCTTATCTGCTGCGTGAAACAGATAGTGAGATAGGATAGGGGAAAGGGGGAAGGTGGTAGGGTGGTTGGTCACCCCTCTTAGGAACTCTGATCTCTGAGAGGGGTGTGGTGTTTCTGTGTTACCTTTTTACTATATATATCTGTAAATATTCTGCTTGTATAGTGTGCAAAGCTGTAAATATAAAGCTTCATTTGTTAACTTCCAGCTGACTGAGTCCTGCCTGGGTTATTTCAATGTGTGGGGGGGTGGGGTAGGTAACTGCTGAACCATCACATAGGGCCACCACACAGCTGGGACTATTATTTTTTCTCATTTATGCCTCTACATATACACTTTTGGATCACAAATATTGAGACTGACAGTGAGTAAATCCTACTCTCTTTTCTGAAGTTCATAAAAGTTTTTTTTAACCTTTAAGCAGCAGTTTATGCTGCAAGACTCTCTAATTGTTTAAATTTCCTAAAGTCTTTCTTAAATTAATTTAAACCAATCTGATTGTATATATGCAGTCTGCAAAACTGATTTTACCAAATGCATAACAGAACCTGTGTGTGTTAATTGTAAATAAGTTTTGGAAATTTTTCTTTATCTATTTAATGAAATTTTTAATAACTTTTATATCGGCCTCATTACAATTTACTTCCAACCCAGATTCACATCATTCCTTACCAGAGATACACCTGGGATACTTATGACTCCTGAAATAATTTAAAGATCAGTATTTTATATTGACCATGTTTAAATGTTTGCATTCGGTGTATTCTTAATTTGCATTGATTTGGGGCACTGACTTTCCAAGCAAAAGTTGGGTTTTGATTGTAGAGCACTATGCAAAAGAAACCCCTTGTGCTGAGTTCTAACAGTGTCATGGCTTGATTTTTAAAAAGCCCACTACTGTATTTCAGGGTAATATTTACTGTGAAGATGATGTCTCTTACAAACAAACTAGATCAAAAGATTTGTTGGAAAACAGCTTCTGCTTCTCTTCATAAAGTCTCACTTAACAGCTACCAGAGCCTCTGGGTACCCTATTGTATGTTGCCTCTTATCATATCAGTGCCATCTATTCAGAGTATTTTCTTCATTGTGAATCTAGTACGATCACTCAAACTTGCAAAAGCATTTCAGATGAAAGCCTCAGGATTAATTGCTCACTGTAAAGCAATGTCATAAAATGATAGTTTCTGAAGGATGCATCATGTCTGGAGAAGAAAAGGCTCTGGGGAGACTTTATTGTGACCTTTCAATATATGTGGAAGGCTTATGAGAAAGATTGAAACAGACTTTTAACCCATACTGGTAGGACAAAGGGCAATGATTTTAAACTCCAAAGAGAGTGGATTTAGAGTAGATATAAGGGAAAGACTTTTTTTTTTTTTCTTTTTTTTTTTTTTCCCCCTGTGGAGATGATGAGACATTGAAGCAGATTGCTCAGAAGAGTCGTGGATGTTTCATCATTGGAAATTTTTAAATTCAGGTTGGATGGGGCTTTGAGAAATGTTTCTTAGAGGAAGGGTGTCCTTGCCAATGGCAGAGAAATTTGAGCTAGATGATCTTTGAAAGTCATTTCTACTTGAAGCTATTCTATGATGTGTGTTGGTATATTGATAACAATCCCCAGCTGTGGAGTATACAAGTTTAGGTTGTGGTCAATATCCTGGTTTCACTGGGGAGAGCTGTACTGTATTGGACTTGGACCTGCCTATTATTGGCAGAAGTTCTTGGGTTGAGTGTACTGAAAGCTGGAGCCAGAGATCCGTTTCTTTTACAACTGTATCTGTGAAACAGGTCAGTGGTGAAAGAGAAAAATGGGCTGCTCTTTATAGCTGTATGCTTTTTCCTTCTCAACAGCCTTTGAGGAAGAACATTAAGAAAAGGTATACAAATATTTTTCTTTAAAAATTTTGATTTAAAAAAATACTTCTGGCTTTAAAAGCAATTACTCTATTGTAGAAGGTATGATTGTTTTAAGTATTTCAGCAGAAAACTTACTTGATTTAGGTTTGAATGAGATTTTTCATGAAGTGCCTGCCTGCTCAGTAGAAGAAAGAGCACTGGAATAAGGACATGAATCTAAACTTCCAAACTGAGGAGTACTTCTTAATTGTAGGGTTTATATTATGGTTCTCAAAAAAGTTCAGGTTCTTTAGCACTGTTCATCATGAGAAGCATTCCTAATTCAGTAGTTGCTTCTAAAAGACCATGATACCCTAAATTTTTCAAGCTGCTTATTGCTGAAAGATAAAAATTGTTGTGTATAAACATCAAGCATATAATATTACTTTAGATAAGCAGAGAATCTCACTGTTTTGTCTACTGTTTGTTATGGATATATTTGCATTTTCTTATTAGAATTTCTCTCTGTTTTATTGGCAATTGCTCATGTAAAAATTACAGCGACCATGGTTTTTCCCCTTAATTACCAAGTAATTTGGCATACCCCAGAGAAAACCATGTGGAAAATGTTTTTGTTTTTGTTTTTTTTTTTTATTACTATTTTCTTACTGTAGAAGTTAGAGCCTATGAATCAGTTCAGTGTTTAAGTAGTCTGGTATACTAAAGATGGTGTGAATATTTAGAAACATCATTGCCTATTTTTTTGTATGCATTAGTAAATGCTTATTACCTAAAATTACAGGTTTTGATGTGAGAGAGGATCTGCGACATAACTAATTTTATGTAGGGAATTCCTTTGTTAGCCTTTGCTCAGAGTACTGAGAGACTGGTGAGCAGAGATGTTTTGAGTTTAGTGGAACGAAAACCATGAGTACAGGGTACAGCTGATGGAAAAGTACTGGTAGAACATGGGTAGATAAATGTGAAGGACTGAAAAGACATAAAAGAGCAGAACTTCGGTAGATGTTTTTTGTTAGAGATAATGAGTGTCTAGGAGCTAAGCAGCATCAAGTAAAAAGAATGTAAGCTTTGTCTGAATAAGGAGTTGCATCTTGATAAAGTGTTACTAGCCAATTGCTGCAGTACAGAGTTGCAGTAACCAATTATTATTTGACACAATGTAAAAGCTTTGCTTTTTAGAATATATAAGCTTTGCATGCAATAAATGGACACCTTGCTTGCATCAAGTAGTATCCTGTCTCTCCATCACTGTCAATTTTCCACTGGATGTTGTGGTCCAAATAGCTACTAAATTTATTTTATGTTAAAATGGGTAAAAGGAGTAGGTGGGCAGTCCTGTGTTTCCACATTTGTTTTCCCTTTTTGAAGCTTTTTTTTTTTTGTTTCAGCATATCTTACTCATTCTGGGCTCCAGGTACTGCTGACACAAAACAAACCTGGGCTTTCTGGACTTGTTCTATGGACACACTTTTCATGTTTTTCCAGTCAAATGAAATTTGTTGTGTAAAGTTTCATGTAGTTGATTTCATGTTTATCCTTTGGAGACAGTTATATATTCTTCTGGTGGGTCCTCAATGGATGCCAAGTGCTCACTCTACTCTTTAGTTGGATAGGGAAGATAAAATATAACCAGACTAAGCTTGGTGAAAATTAATTTGTTCCCAACCAAATCAGAGTAACATAATGAGAAAATACAAACTACATGGTAAAACACCTTCCACCCATCCTTCCCTTCTTTTTGTCCTTAATTTTATCTCCTCTGCTGCCCTGGTAGAGAGGGACAGGGACCATGTGTTGCAGTCATTTTACCATGTCTTATATCTGCAATTCTTTCCTCCTCAGGGGGAGGACTCCAGTTTTCTCCCTGCTTCAGCATGGGGTCCTTCCCACAGAAAACCATCCTCCACAAACCTCTCCTATGTGAACCCTCCTCACATACTATAATTCTTCATGAACTGCTCCAGTGTGAGCCATTTTCACAAGATATAGTCTTTTCAGGAATGGACTGTTCCAGTGTGGGTCCTCTGTGTGGTCTCAAGTCCTGCCAGCAAGCCTACTTACGGGTCCTTCCAAGAGCCTGCTCCAATGTGGGCTTGCCATGGACTCATAGCCTGCTCTGGGCCTCTTGATGCTCTGTTGTAGTGCCTTGCACAGGCTGCTCCATGGGCTCAAGTGAGTCAGCCTGACTTACCATAATCCTCCCCATGGTGTGCTTGGTGAACTAATTGGAGAGTTTGAGTAAGAAATTAGACTATAGGCTGAGAAATGAAAATACATGATGTCACTTTGCTCACAGATTTACTGAGAAAGAAAAAAAAATGTTTTAAGAGTTGTAACCCAAATATAGATAAGTCAGAGTGCTCCAGGCCGCTCTGGGCTGTGGCTGCTCCTTGCATGGCTCCGTTTCCCTGCCTTTTGTAGCTACTTCTCAATAATTCCACTAACCTCTTTCCTGCTGCTAATCTCCCTGGCTGATCTACCCCTGCCTATCTGCTGCATCAACAGATGGTGAGATAAGATTGGGTAAGGGCAGGGAAGGTGATGGGGTGGTTAGAAAACCCCTCTTAGGGATTTTATCTCTGGGAGGGGTCTGATGTTTCTGTATTACTTTTTCACTGTACATATCTGCAAATATTTGTTATACATTGTAAATATCTGCTTGTATATTGTGCATAGCTGTAAATATAAAGCTTCATTTACCAACTTCCAGGCATTCTGAGTTCTAGCCTGGGTTATATCAAAGGGCAGAGGGGCAGGTAACTGCTAAACCACCACACATGGGCTGCAGAGGAATCTGCTCTGACACCTGGAGCGCTTCCTACCCTTCTTCACTAACGGTGTCTGCAGAACTGTTTCATTCACATACTCCCACTCCTCTCTCTAGTTCCAGTTGACACTGTGCAGCAACTTTACCCGTCTTAAACATGTCACCCCAGAGATGGTACCACTGTCACTGATGAGGTCAATCCTGATCAGCTGGCATTGGCTTTACAAGACATAGGGAGAGTATCTAGCAGCTTCTCATAAAAGCCACCCCTGTAACCTACCCCACTATCAAAATCTTGTCACACAATCTAGTACAATTCTGCAATAACTGGGAAGAAATGTACTGGAAAAAAAATGTATTGAATCTCTCTAGGGCTGTTTTGTTAGCTCCAGCTTGCTGAAAGAAACAGAATATGCTTCTCTTGGCAAATGAGTTTTTATAAATGAGGTTATGTTTCTTAGTCTCGTTATTTCATTACTGGAGGAAAATAAAGGCATAAATTAGGGTACTAGGGGAATAGTCAATCAATTTCTTATGATTTATTTGTGCTTTTGAGTCTCCTGTCTTTGGTGGGTGGACAGAAATGGATTGAGTAGCAGACTCAGTAAGAAAAACAGACTTGTTGAGGGAGAGGGCTGAATTTCAAATTTGGTTTTGCCTGTTTCTCTCTCACAGCAGAATTCTCAATGACTGATCATAGATGTGTCACAGATTATATGGGTTCTCTTTGCCTCTGATCTGTGCTCTTTATGGCAATCCTGATCTGCTCCCGTGTGAATTGTCTTGAATCTCTGTGCCTGACATCCAGCCACAAGCTCATACCACGTTTGAGACCATCTGTGTATTGTAGAAGCATAGGGACTGGGACACCTGCTAGAACACACCAGTTCCTTTCCTCCCTGGACACGTGTCCTCCTGGACTCACAGTATTGCTATGACCCTGCCAGCATACAGATTGAAGCTGAGATTGCAGACTGTAGGTTCCATGTATACATCTGTTTTTTTGTTTTCTGAGGCATCTGGGTAAGCACCCTGCTTGTGCACTGCTGTCTTGGTGGCAGGACACAGATTTCTAAGCATCTGCAAAGCAGCCTTTAGCTCCACAGGGACTCCTCAGCCACTGTACCATTCACCATCTATAGCAGTTAGTTCGTGTGGTAACGAGTAATCTTCTGTCTTTCAGCTGAGCTGTGCTCTTGTATCTCACTGCTGCTTAGAGTTAATTCTGACATTATAAACAATTACCTCTATCAAAGCAAAAAGTGATGCTTTTGATAAAAGCTAAATTTTTGAGAAAGTCTGGTTTCATGCTGATCTCCATTAATGTCAACTCCAGGTTGTTGTAAGACACTAATGTATGCCAGAGTGAGTGCACAGATGGGATGAAGTCTGTATGCATGTGAATTTGCTACTAGAGACAGATTGCTGCACCCCCACCAGAGTGCAGGCTGCGTCCCTAGGGAGCTCGTACAGCACTTGGGATTATTCTGAGCACAGGAAGATTGCTCACTGCTGCAGGTTCCTGCTGACAGCAGTGGCCTCATGTTTGTCAGTGTAGTTCCAGACTGAGACATTTGTCTGTGTCATGTGATGCAAACATGTTCTCTTGCTACTTTCTATTATTCACAAGAGATTTAACACCAATACTAAATTAACAAGAAGGGGATGCTGAGAGGAAGAGTTTGATTTAACTCCTGGTATTTGATACGCAGACCTCCTGTTCTCTTAATTTTGAAATTCAGCATGTAGTTACATGAAACAGAAGGACTACAGAAGTGATACAACCAGCCTAAAAAATTCTGCTTAACTCCTGCCTTTCTGAAATCTGTGGTGTCTTTATAAGAAGGATGTATGAGGAGGATGAAATGAAAGGTTAAAATTTGATTGTTTCACTGAATGTGCTGTTTGTTGTTGTGAAAACTACTCCTTCTCCCTAAGTCCACACACACAAAAAACCCCTTCCTCATCTACAGTACTCTGATAAAACACCTCTCCACATGACTTAAAAATAATTTGAATGCTGCATGGAATCATAAGGCTAATGCACCTATTTTGCTATGTTAGTTGAATTTTGAAACTTAGACACTAAAGCTGCATTTGCTTTGATTTTCTGCTATCCCTTGGTGGCTGCCTGCATTGCCTGCAGTCTTGCACTAGCTTTGCATAGTGCCGGGGGAACAAGCTATTTCAAGAAAATATCACTCTCTGTTGCTGAAATCCCATTTGTTTTTCCCATGTGTCTAAAGGCCAAAAGGCAAAGCAGCTGGTGTCATTCTGGTGTGCGAGCGGAAAAGCTCTGCCTATGAAATCTGAATCCCTTATGCAGCATGATGGAATGGAGTCTCAACATATAGAATTGGGAAAAAAAATTAGTTTCTAAAAATAAATTAGTCCCTTTGTGTTTTAAGATCGTTTGGATGCTTTTAGGTTTTTGTTTGTTTTACCTTGAATACATTGAGCAAATCTCTTGCTGTTTAACAGCTGGGTCTTGTTACCTGTCATTTTAATCCTACTAGCTTCTTGGCTTGAGGAATTTGCAGGTATGAGTGTGGCTACCTTTCAGCCTATGATAACTTACTGGTTGGCAAATGTGGAAGTCACGATTCACAGATGTCTGAAATCTTGCATTTGTCCTGGATGCTGCAGTGCTGTGGTAATGCTGAGGGAAGAAGATGCTTTTAGTAGAAATTACTAATTTTAAGCTGTATACTGTAAACATGTTTAATTCCAAATTAAACTTACCTGGGGTGCAAAGAAGCCCTGTGGGTTAATGAAGGTAGAAAATCTTGTGGGGGGAAGAAGAAAATAGAATAAAGGAAAGAAGAAAGGAAAAAAATGAAAAAGAAAGTAAAGATGAAAAAGGAAGAATAGGAAAGAAAAGGAAAAAAAAAAAAAAAGTAAAGGAAAAGAAAGGGAAAGTCTGGTAATTAGAGCAACTGTGATTCTTATTGTGAGATCCTTAGGCAGGTGAGTAGCCTTTGCCAGAGAACTTGCTCTGAAATTCCTCTTTAGACTAGGGTAACTTTGCCAAGTCAGAGAAGACAGTTCCATGAGGATTGTATGTATCTGTGCAATGCAAGAAAGCTTTTGCTTTTGCAGAGGGCAGCTGTCTCTCAGTAGGATCACAATTTTGCCCTAGTTTACTCAGATCACTTGTATCACCATCAAAAGCAGTATGTAATGTGCCCTGTTTAATACTGACTCACTTTGGAAGTCCTTTTCCCTTTTTACCCAGAAAAGCTGTCTGTAGTTTGAGCCCATCTCCTCTTTTTGGACAGCCCTTTCTTCATCAATACATCATCAAAGGCTCTCATTTGGATGATGCTTTGTGCTAATCTGTACCAAGGTACTATGATATCAGTGACATATTGATAAGGAAACACTGCCAACTGGCAGGGTGTTTTCTGTGATTCTTGCTAACTGTTTCACCATTATTTAGGGTCATGAATTATTTTTTTTTTAAAAAGCCTGGATATTGGTTTTAGAAAGGGAAAAATATATGACCACATGCACAGCAAAGCTGCTGAGAGCTCACTCAGCCTGCTGTGGTTAGGGTTTTAAACGACCGATGGAAATTTTGTCTTTATTTTTGCGAGAGAACAAGCATTTGCTATTGCAACTGCTGGGTAACAGACTCTTTTCTCCATATGAAGTAGATCTAATTATATGCTCTAGGCCATCCCAAGAGGAACACAGAAGTAGGCATCTCAAAGCAAGACTATTTAATAAAGAAGAGACATAGGGCTGTTGATAGAGTATAATCTTTGCTGTACTTAAATAGGCAATGCTGAATGGGAGTTTGCCTCTTTCTCTTCTAAAAACAGCCATTGTAATGGTTGAGAGAAAGTATGCAGTGACTTCAATTTTAGGGTGATCATTCCATTGTTTCTCTCATCTTTTTTTTTTTTTTCCTCTGTTGAATCTGATTTTTCCTATATTCAGATATATACAGGGTGTATATTTGTGTCATCCAAAGCACCGTGAAAAAAGTGGTGCTCTTCCTGCTGACTTAGGTGACCTTTGAATCAAATTGCTAGTGCCATTTCTATGACAGTTTTGGCAACAAATTCAAAGATCTTGCAGACAAAACTAAGTTTTCTTGACATTTATTTAAAAAGTGGCAAATAATCTTTAAACAATTCTGCAGGAAAAGCTGCATGCTATGAAGGCATTTCTTGGTGTTCTTCTTTTATTTTTATTAAATCTGTGTTTTACTTTTCTCAGCCTGTATTCCCTGCTTAAATTCAGTCTACAGCATTAAATGAAACTCTGCTCTTCAGTATTTATTTCTCCCATAACCCTTCTCTTCTCTGTCACTGTCAGCCACTCTGCTGTCTTCCACCCAATGTACTATTTCCTTGTCTGCTGATGGCAGCTAGGAAAAAGCAACGAAGCAGTTATTAGCTACAGGTTATAATTTGGTCCTCTGTAATTTTCTAACTCCTTCATTAATGACCCAGCTAATATATATTTATATTTTTTTCCCTGTCTTCCATGTTAGCTGTGAAATCTACCCTTTACCTGTCAGCCTTATAATGAATAAGCAGCTTAAACCAGGCAGCTTTTAGTATTTTTTTGGAGAGTGTAGCCAGGTAAGGGTTGGTCTCTTCTCCCAGGCAACCAGCAACAGAATGAGGGGACATAGTCTCAAGTTGTGCCGGGGCAGGTATAGGCTGGATATTAGGAGGAAGTTCTTTCCAGAGAGTGATTTGCCATTGGAATTGGCTGCCCAAGGAGGTGGTAGAGTCCCTGGAGATGTTCAAGAAAACTGGATGAGGCACTTAGTGCTGTGGTCTAGCTGGTTGGATAGAGCTGGGTGATAGGTTGGACTGGATCATCTTGGAGGTCTCTTCCAACCTCACTGATTCTATGATTCTATATTCTATAGAATTGATACTTCTAGCTTCCTAAGTTGCATCTTGTCCAGCTTAAAACTTTCAAATAAAAATATTCTCCTATTTTCTATTATAACAGGAAGAAAGTTCTTAATTGGCCTCATAATTTTGATCTTATATTTTCCTCTTCAGTGATCCACATGAAATCTCTTGCTCAGTGTGGATCAATGAGCAGTTCAGCAGGATAAGCGTTTTGAGTGACTTCAGCGGGTCACATTAAACTCTTTTGCAGTCAGAGACCATGCAAGGGTTTCTACTAATACACAGAAAGTGCTGGGAATACTCTAAACTAATAAATGCTTGCAGTATTTCCTGTTAGAAGTGCCGAAACCTTTTGTATGATGTATCTAGTGGTGGGTACCCATATTTTTTGTCAATACATGGCATGCTTTGCTTCTGTTTCTGGCTTTGGCATGTGTGTTGGTTTGAGCTAATTGGATAATTTGAGTGAGAAATTAGACTATTGGCTGAGAGAGAGTTAAACACAGTGTGTCACTTCACCAAGTTTCACTGAGAAAGAAAAAAAAGTTGTTTTAAGAGCTGTTCTCAAAACAACCAGATTAGCAGTCTATTTCTGTCTGTGCTGGGTCCAGCTACTCTGTCCTTTGTTTCTCGGTCTTGGCTAATTCAGAGTAAAATCACTAAAACTACTAATTCATTCCTATTACTAATCTCTGACCGATCTTCAGCTTATCTGCAGCATCAACAGGTGCTAAGGCTGGGGAAGGGGGGAAGGCGGTAGGGGGAGTTGGGTTACCCTCTCTTTGGGATTTTGGTCTCTGGGAGGGATGTGGTGTCTATTTTTTACTGTATATATCTGTAAATATCTGTTATATCTTGTAAATATTTGCTTGTATATTGTGCATTGCTGTAAATATAAAGCTTCATTTATTAACTTCCAGTGCTTTTCTGAGTTTTAGCCGGGGTTTATAAAGGTGGGGGGACAGGTAACTGCAAACCCACTACAGCATGTCGGTTGCTTTCTGATGGACTCTTCTGTATGTCATCTGTTTGTAAACTCCATGGCACTTTCTGGAACTAATAGCATCACTCAGGTGGAATCATTTCTGCTCCATGTTTAGGCAGCTGTACCTTCACCTGAAAAGGATCAAGAGTTGTATAATTTTTTTTCTATCATGGTGTTGTGGAGAACAGGGGAATTGATGTGGCTGAGTCAGGAATTTTAAAAAAATAATTATTTTATTCCCAGAAACCCCTACCTTCAAAACTACACACAGAATTAGTTTTTAATTTATTTACAGGTTTTGATTCAATTGGGAAAATCTTCAAAAGGTGCTATAGACAAATTCAGAGATTTAGGACGTCAGAAAATGGAAAAGGCTAAGCTATAAACAGCTTCTTACCCCACTATCAATAGGTTGGCTGAGCAGAGAATTAAGCTTAACAGCTTTACTTACACTGTGAGGAGATAAATGCTCGCTGTCAATTCCTTGCTGGATTCTCTCTGCATGTTGATTGGTTCTGGCTGTAAGTAATATCCAATTGGATTCGAAAGACAAAGTTCAATATTTCAAAAATGTGATTACCATGAAACAGATCTGTGGGAATTGCACTGTCTCCAACAGGAATAAAGGAGAGCAAAACTGCTTCAATCCCTCCAGTCAGGATAACAGCCAGGATAGCAACAGGAAACTGGCTGTTAGGAAGGTCCCAGGGGAGCCAGGTCCAGGTGCTGCCAGCAGTTCTCTCAAAAAGGGACCCAGGAGTTGCTGAGCCTGCAAAGTTGCAGGGTAGTGCGGAGTGGGGGACTGTCCAAAAGGCAAGGACAGTACGAAATGCAAGAACCATGCAAAAGATAGGAACCATCTGAAGCCAGGACATTCCCCAAATGGGGACTTGTTCAGAAGGAAGGGCTCTGTAAGCACAGGGAACTTTACCAGGTGGGAATGTTTTCAAGTGAGAACCTCTCAGACCAGAAAACCTGTCAGGCAGGGAACACTTGTGCCTTTTTCTTGCCCTCCTTATACCTTTTCAGACAAAATGTTCATTTGCCAGTTTCATGGTAGGTGCAAAAACTCAGCCAATAACCAGCTCAAATCCCTGCTTGGGTTGGCAACATGAGCCTCCACACGTGCCAAAAGGGTCCCTTTGCTGTCTTCACTGCAAGCCCATGGTGGGGGGTGGGGAAAGCAGTTTTGCACCTTCTTCTCCCATTCACTCTTGGTGGGGGAGGGAGAAGGAAGGGATTTGGGGTATCCAGGACACGTGCTTCTGAATAAGCATATTTACCTGAGTATTGGTGGATGTTTACAGCTGGAATATTTATGTAAACACATTTCAATGCAAAACTGAGGCATTTCTTGGGAACCTGATATGTGTATGCGTTCTTATTTTTCTTCAACTTGTTTGCTTTCCTGTCCTAAATCTTACATATAAGAGAGGTATTAGACTAGCTGCTTCAGTTTTTCCTCAATATTTCTTCTGTTCTCTTCACCAAGGAGACTTTTTACTTTTCATTCATGAAAATGATTCACTGTTCATTTATTCCGCTATGCTCTTGCTGAGACTCTGCAGGTCACTTTTACAGCCTACTGTGCCAACAGTTAAGTGAGTTTCTTTTGGTCTCATTCTAAACCAACTCTCTCCTCCAAATTGATAGTGTAATCCATTGTAGTTTAAAGCCAGACCATTTCTGCTAGTAACGCTAGTTTACTGGTTTAACTTCATGTGCTCAGTAGTACTGTAGTGTGCTACATGTTAATGACCCATCTTTTGGCTTTCCATTCCTACACTCTCTCTCCTGTATGGGGTGGGATGGCTCAGGTTTTGTTAAACAAGCAAACCTTAGTGGGTGAAAGCAATGGAAACTCTGGGTCCTAGTTCTTCATAACACATTTCCCTTGGGTTATATTTAGAACTCATTCCACTCCCATTAGGAAGTGATTAAATACCAATGTGGAAACAAGGCACATTGATCACCAGGTGAAGAAGCCCCAGGGTGCCTTTTTGGCAGGTTATTGAAAGGTCTTTCTAGGAGTTAAAATCCATTGTCTCAGTGTGGCTTCTTTTTCATCCTGCAGTCTAGTATGCAGCCACTTCACCTCCTCCCTTCTTCACTGTAGGTAACAAATGAAAAATTCTGAAGTCTGCTGAATACTGCACATTTTCACAGTAGGTTGAGTGTTTAGCACATGTGTCTCTGAAATAGCATCACATTGGTAAAGGGCATTGTGCTTGATGGCTTTACAATTTCCACATCTACCCATGTGAACTAGGAGCCTTCCCTGTGGAACACAGGCTGCAATTTAAGTTTATAAAAATTATAGTTAGCTCTAGAGTGGAAAGGACAGGTTTTGATCCTGTTCACAAAGCAGAGCTTCAGATGGTGAAGCCGTTAAAGATGTGGAAGATTCAATAAAACTGTGGATCTGTAAGTTTATCCTGGTGAATTTAGCCCTTTTAGGTTCTACAAATCAGTTGCATTGAATTGCATATTTATTTTAATTTTTATTCTTAAACATTTGCCAAATTGAATCAAGGATAGACTGACAAACTATTCTTTCTTCTATTCACTAAACATGTTGGAATTATATTATATTTGCCTGCATTTCTATTCAAACTATCAAGGTCTTTAAAAGAAGAAAAAAGGTCTCATATTGTGTAACAAATACAGCAGCTCTGTTACAAATGATTACTTTTGCTAAAGCTCATGAAACTTGCAAGTTAAATGAATATTTTTACATGGCTGTCAGGGAATTCACACCAGGCTGTGATATAGTTCAGTACAACACAGCAAAGAACGAATAATACAGCTCCAGAAATAACAGCAACCCAAACTCAATGCTTTAATTTATGAATGTATTTGCACATTAATTTTGTTTGCATAGTCAAGGATGAATGCTTTGTTTTCCTTCTGTGTCATCTTTTCTATTAGCAACATTGTTACTTTTAACACAATTACTATTACATTTTTTTTGTTTTGTATTATCCTACAACTGTAGAGCCAAATAATAAACAAGACTTTCTTGTGCAAACTGCTGTGCTAACATATGAAAGAGATTGTAGCTGTTCTGAATGTATTATAGAATTCAAAGAAAGGAGCATGGAACAAGGATGGGAAAACACAGGACTTAAAAAGAACACATTTTACACAATGGTTAGTATGCAAGATAATACAGTGCCACACTTGACATTTGTTTTCAGAGTCCAAAAGAGAATAATAATAAACACAACCTCATTTTTTCTTTGCCAAGGATGTGATAGGGCAGGATTTTTGACGTCTCACCAGTTGCTCTAGATGCAGAGGACTTCAGATACAGTGGACTAGTCCCATATGTTTCCTGTACTTTGTAAAGGAAAAATCTAAGAGGATCTCATGATTCCAGGGTGCTACCAAACTGCCCAGTAAATCCTTAGTCAGGAGTTTCAAAGGTACCTGGTGAGGCAGAAGTATACTAGAAACCTGCATACAAATCTCTGAAGTAGCAGTTAGGTAACTGTCTCTGTTAAACCTTGGAAGCTTTTTCTCCCAAATTACCTTCAGTTGTTCTCCAGGCAGAGCACTGGACCTAGCACGTCATTGATACAACTTGCCTGTGTCTGGAGCAATCCCTTCAAGCAGCTCGTGTTATATTTTTGGAGTACAGATCCTGCATATATTTAAGCCATAGTTAAGAATTTCAAGTCTGTTTGCTTCTTTTGACAAGGAATTTAATTCAGGAGCTGCTGGTTTTGGGCTTTGTGTTTTTCATTCTTCATATACAATACTGAATTTGAAAACAGTCCTTCTGCTTCGAATTCCATGCTGGCTACCACCACCTGCAGCCCTTTTTTGGATAATTTTTGATTTTCCTCTGCTTTTAACATCCAGTCTAGCGTTTGAGCCAAAACCTACTTTATCTTTGTGGTGCTGTCATGCCACCAACCTTGTGCCCACCTCGCTTACAAAACATAAGCAATAGTGAAAGTCACATTCAGAATGAGATCCTGATACAGGGATTCTCCATTGAATGTTATCTCATATTTCAGCAGCTTTGCTGGCTCTAGCACTTGGAAACATTTACATTCCCTGCTGTCTGGGTTGCATGCTTTTTTTGAAGTATCCTTCTAAGGTTGTTCTCCAATATATGCTTAACTAGTTCATTCAGACTCACTTTCTGAGAATGAGCTTGGCAGGCATGGTACAGGGAGCAGAATGGTGCTCAATTCCATTTTGAGAAGCTACATTTTCTTTCTCAAAGGCTGTAAAGATGCCAAATGTGGAAGATTTTGAGAAATGCAGTGTGACTTGCAGCGTCTTTTCATGAAACTTAAAATAATTAATTTTCACATTTCAGTGTTAATTCAGAATCCATTTCTTTTCTCCTGTTCAGACTTATTCAATGAAACATCTCCCTTTTACCTGACAGTGCTCTGGACAGTTGAGGAGAAAGAATGCATTGTGGGAAGAAATACCTTACAGAATAAATTAATTCAATAAATTATTAATTCCCGTAATCATGCAGCTTCACAAAAAAAACCCCAGGACAACTGTGCTGTAGGTACTGACATTATGGTGGTCATCTACTATTAGACAAAGAGAGAGGTCTCATTCTCACAATGTGCTTATTAAGAGGTAAGGTTTATCCTTACTTTAATGTTTGTATTGATACTGTGCAGATATCTGTGGGAAAGCTGAAGACACTAACATACTTGGAGCTAATTTGCAGTATATTGCAGTTCTGTCCTTGACCATGGAATTACATTGCTTGCATGGGAATATTATGTCTTAAAGCAAGACATCCTGAGCATTGACAATGCAGGGCTTTCCCAGCAATTACAAAACCTGAGTCTATGAGAGTACCCAGCCACAATGGCAAACTGACTGAAATTTACTTTTTATTAAGTCTTTGTAGATGTTTTACTAATCAAGAAGCTGTGATGAAGAATAGTGAAAAAATTTAAGACATTTACTTACGATGTTTTTCTTTACCCTCCAGCTTCCTCATCAACTCAATCCTCTTTCCTCCCATTTAATTTCTACATCCAGAAGCAGTGTACATGCAAATATACTTACTTTATAATTTAAGGTCCTGTCTTGTAGGAGTTCAGTCCAATAACAAATGGGAATGTCATTTTGTTGGCAGAGCTGCAGCCAGGTCTGTATCACACAAAGGTGTCCAGCTGCTTGTGTTGCTGGCAGTGCAAGGGTCCTACAGTTGAACACAGAGGAGTGAACATGTTTGCATTTGTAAATACAATGTGTCTTATCTGTCCCCAGTGCCTGTATTTATTCAGTGTTAATAAGCTGAGTACAGGGGTAGGAAGTCTTTTTTCCTCTGAGAAACTAAAACTTTCTCTGAAAGTGAGGTTTTCAAAACCACCTCCACATGAATGACCTATCTTTCCATTCCTGCATCAATTTTGTAAAATGTTTTCTCCTAAAGTCACTTGAAAACAAAACAAAAAACCCCCCCACAAGTGAAAACAAAAAACACCCCCCACCCCCAACAATAAACCACTAACAACAACCACAATACAACACAACCAAACAACCAAGTAACCAAGTGCAATGAGGAAACCATAGTAATAAATAATAGTTCAATGTTGATCTATTTAGAATAGAGTTGTCTGGTAGAAAGGGGTCTGGGGGTTGTAATAGACAACTCAATACGAGCAAGTAGAGTGCCCAGGTAGCAAAAAAAGCTGATGGCATCCTGGCTTGTATTAGAAATGCTGTGTCCAGCAGGAGCAGAGAGGTGATTGTTGCCTTGTACTCAGCTTTGGTGAGGCCACACCTTGAGTATTGTGTTCAGTTTTGGGCATCTCGGTACAAGAAGGATGTGGAGGTGCTGGAGCCAGTGTGGGCCTGGAGGATAAATCATATGAACAGCAACTGAAGAAGCTGGGATTAGTTTAAAGAAGAGGAGGCTGAGAAGATACCTCATCCCTGTCTACAGCTACCTGAAAGAACATAGTGGAGAGGCTGCTGCTGGTTTCCTCTCACAAGTGAATAGTGATAGAACAAGAGGCAGTGGCCTCAAGATGTGGCTAGGTAGGTTTAGACTGGGCAGTAGGAAACACTTTTTCACAGCAAAGAGTGATCAAGCTACCCAGGGAGGTAGTTGAATCACCAAACCTGGATGTGTTTAAAAGTTATTTGGATGTAGTGCTTGAGGATATGGTTTAGGGTACACTTCGTAGAGTAGGAGTAATGGTTGGACTTTATGACCCTGGGGGTCTTTTCTAACTGGAATGTTTCTGTGATTGTACTTGATCCAACTTGGGAACTTGTGCTAGCAGGTAGATTGCTTGTGGCTCAATTGGTTAAGTGCCTTCCCTGGTGGGTTGTTCTGGATCAGATGCTTGAATAGAACGTGATGATGTGTGGGCTGGATTTTTTTTCAGAGGAAATCAAAACATGATGGCTGTTGTATGCAAAACCCTGTTTCTGTAATGCTGGGATCTTCAAGGGCGCAGACCTGTAGTTAATATCTTGGAAGTGCTTCTAGGTCCATTGATTTAAACATAGCTACAATCCCCTTTCAGCTTCAACTGATATTTATGAAAATGTTACTGCTAGTGACTCATTGGGGCTATAATGAATCTTGTCAGTTTTAACTGTATAGTGATGTCCTTGGTCAAGTTTGATTGCTCCCTAGCTTTTCCTGGACCTCATCCAAAATTCCACCAAAACCAGTGAGCTTTGTAATCACATCCCAAAGAGCCAGAGTTGTCACCTCTCATATTTCCTTTTCCTCCTAGCAAAATTAAAAGGAGAAATATCACAGTTCTGATTGTAGTTTTTCTTGTAATTCTTTCCCAGAATACTTCCAGTGCAATTTTTTGAATACAAAATACTTAAAATGTTTAAAACTCCTACAGTTCTTAGTCTTAGGCAATGCTAAACTTTAAATGTCTTGCGTGTATTTCTGCATGTTTTGCTGTGTTTCTTTTGGGAGGTCATGCCTACATGTGAATATCATGACCCAATGACCCAAGACAATTATTAAAAGTGTGATAACTTGGTAGTAGGAAAATTATGAAGTGCTAAAAAAAAAAAAAAAGCTAGGTGGTGTTGTGGTATTTTTTTTTCCTCCCAACCTGCTATTCAAAACTTTTTTAGGTTTTTCTTTGATTTTTCCAATGAGTATTTTATAAGAACCATTCTGCCAACTGTATTCTCGAGCTGCAGCTTCATCTGTCTTTGCCAGGCTTCTGTTTCATTTGTCACATGCATACATGGTGCATCCAATATCCATAAATTACCACGAGTAGGACAATCTACAGTTACCAGAACCTCTGTCTAAATCCCAGTACTAACATGGTCTAAGAGATGAAAATAGCCTGGTGAGAAAATCCTTAGAATATGTGGAAGTGTAAATACTCCACAAAGATCCGGTGCAGTGATGGTGGGATGGAGTCAAAATCTGCTGAGCTGTCCAAGATAAAGCTTTTGTAGCTCCTCATGAATAGTCTGTTGGATTGTAGTAAAAGTTGGAAAGTTTTTGGCTTCATCTTTGGACAGCATATTGCTATCATTATTAATAACCAGTTATGAGTTATTAATATTTAAAATTAACATTAATTTTTAAATTAATAATATTTTTTAAAATTGAGAAAATTTCCTGAGGTTCTTTGGATGTTTGGTGGACAAGAGGCAATTACACAAAGGTTATTTATAAACACAGGATTAAAGAGTTTAAACAGTCAGAACTTGGTAAACAGGGACCTGATAACCCCACCTTGCTCACAGATACAGTAGAAACGGTGTCCCGGGAGAGGAGGAGGAAAAGTTTGCCTTGCCAGTTCTGCTGGTGCAAAACTGCAATGCACACTGCAAACACGTGACTGCTGTGAAAGAGGTGCAGATAGTCCTGATAAAAGGTAGTAGGAAAAGGAGTACAACAGCTCTAAATCACCCCCTTAAATACACTATTTTGAAAGGTGAAACTGGCCAATGCGCACTACCATCCATTGTTTTGGCCAATGAATTCAAAGTTCTGCACCTCGGTGTCCACCTTAACACTTGAGGGGCAGCACAAGACACCTGACTTCGTCATGTGCCATACACCCAGCCCTAAGGGCTTTCCTGGGCCAAACCCTCAAGTTCTGCTCACGTCCTCAACCCCTGGACCTTGCTACAGGAGGAGGAGAGCAGAGGTTTGAACTAATTTGGCAGGATTTATGCCCTACCAGGACACATATCCAAAAACTAACTTGGGGAGAATTTATTTTTGAACCAGAGACAAAGCTAATATCCTATACATGTATGTATATATATGTGCAATACTTCAAGGTGTCTTTCCTCTGCCAGTCCTGAACACTGTTGACAATCCTAGTAACTTCAACAGTTCTAATATTATTACATCTCGTAACTCCAACAACTTTTTTAATCAAAGGCTTTGTTACTTGTGATGGGTTAAGCTAAGATCACTCAAACTCTCGCAAGGAACATGTGTTTGAAGAAGAAAGCAAATGCAAGTACTAAAATAAGGGTTGATGCTATTTTGGTTTCATTTATGTGTCCTTATCTTGTTCTGTCATAGCATAAAATGCTCAGTAACCAAAGTCCACTGCCATTTACGTTGTAGCTGAATCGTGCACTGCATCACTGAAGTCCGAGAAAGTTTGAGTATTCACAGCATTCTCAGCTAATGGTATAGTGGATTCTGTCTGAGACCGAAGAAACCCTAAAAATTCCATGTTTATTCTTCTCTGGATGAGAATTAGAGCATGTAGATTTAACTTTTTTCCCAGCCTGACAGTGGCAATTAGTGCAGCAAGTAACTGTCAGCTAATGGTTTCAGTTGGCAGGGAGCCCTGTTTGTGGCTGGTAGGCCCTCATGCATCATTTTGGGCACATGTTGCTCAGCAACTCAGACATCAGACAACAATATCTGGTCTCAGTTACCTGAATTACGATAGGTTAGACTGGTGCCAATCTGGACCCCTGTGTATATGTGTAGATAGAATGCCTACTATTAAATACCCAGGTTATGTTATCCAGCCTTTGAACAAATGTTATACATACTAGTCGATTTGCTGTATGATTTTTACCTGGAGGAGCAGTGTCTCTCTGTCCTGTCTATTGCTGTTTTTCATGAAGCAATGATACAGAAAAACCCACCCAAATGAAACATTTGTAAGCCTATTCAGAAACTGAGGGCTTAGAAATGAAAACATGACTTCACCACACATTTATTCAGCCTCTGAGTTTGGCTTCAGAAGTCAGTGAAAATTTTCTTTTTGAGTTTGGGGGGCTTTGGACCAATCCCTGTAAGGCACCATGTGAAAATGGAGAAAGGAAGCCTATTCTTTTCTAATAGTGTTTCTCATATATATATATATATAAAAATTCTTTCTTTTGGATCCTTCTTTTAAGACAGCACCTGTTCTGACTAAACTGCTTGGCACCTGACATTTGGATAATAGCTTGGCTGAATCACACACATGCAGCAGGCTGAGTTTGCCCTTTGACTTCCATCTTCCTGTTCTGATATGATGTGTGGTATTTGGGTTGCCATTTGGGTTGCCTTACAGCACAGCTTTTGAAGCTGAAAGCTTCACTTACATGTGCTGCTGAGAGATGCAGAGGTGATCACAGATCAGATGCACTCTTTCCTGCTGAACACTTGGCACTCTTGTTAATTAGAGAGATGGAAGAGCACTTTCAAGTCTTGCTTTGATTCTGTCTCCCCATCATCTTTGTATTGACTCATGTATTTTATCAGTTGCCTAAGCATGGGAATATTCTTTAGCTTTCATCTGCTCAGGACTGTCTTTAAAATGCACAAATTATTTTGACACACAATGATCATTTCCACCCCTCTCCTGTTCTCTAAAAAGGCAGTCAGATCATATGCTTTGTTTATTCCTTTGTCATGTTTCCAATTCAATTATTGTCACTTACCATGGTAATACACTGATTACCTTGACAAGACGCTAACATTACAGCAGCTCTCTTGACTGCTTTGCAAAGCAAAGATGGCAGTAGCAAAGCACAGACTAGAGGAGGAGATTGTTCACCATTTAAGTGGTTGAAGTTGAGAAAGTCTTTAATAAAAAAATCTGAAGTGGCTCATGTATTGACTAAAAAAGTTGCTAAGATATGAAATTCTCTTTTTAGTGTAAAATCTTGCCAGGTTCTAGACACAAGTTCAAAAGTAAAGCAAAAAGGGTCAACCATTTTTTGCTGAAAGAGTTGTGAAATGATAAATTTATCTATAATATATTCTGAGGTTTTAGAATCAGTTTTCCCCCTACTTGTTCTTTATTCTATTTTACTGAAGGGAGAGTATGGGGGGGATATGTTCATATCTGAATAAGACACAGTGAATTACTTTACTGGTTAGAGTGACCATCCACTGAAACTCAAATACGTGTTTTGAATTATGATGTCACTAATTCAGTTAGATTTCCTTCCTAATGTGTCCACAGAAGCATTAAATGTTGAAAGGATTATAGGGCTTGTCAAATATGGTCTCACTGTTTAACATTTTCATTTTGCGTCATGTTTAAATAAATTAAGTGTTCAGTGATGACTCTGTAAAATAAATCTTTGCTATTTTGGTTAGTGACCCTGCTGGCTGCTCCAAATAATTACTTTTACATAAATGAAAAACCACTTCGATATTTTTTGTTTGCTTGTTGTTGTGTGATATGAGAAAGCATTGCCAAATCATCCTCACTCTGTATTGTTCTATGTCATAATCGGATAAGATGGTATTGTTGTCTTTGATCTTCTGTAATAATGCAGAATTGAGAAGATACTATTAAATAGCCAAATCATGTTGGATCTTTACATAACCGAAGTCATGTCATTAGGAAAAATGGGTTGAGATTATAAAATAGTTTTGGGATTTAGATGCATGATCTAGATACATATCTTGTGTTTACATTAATAAGGATGCCAACGAGTTCTCTATGTCATTTTGAGTATCTCAGCAAAAAGCAGAACATGAGGCTTGTCAGAAGTAAAAATTATTCTTGATGTGCATTATCCTTCACACTAGAATTAATTTAGCAGCCAGGTAAATATGTTAAGTATATTCATTTTGCAATTCACTTCACAAACAGAAAATACCAATACAGTAAGAGGAAGGGCTAAAAATAAGTCACAAGTCATGGGACCATTAATCATTTCCCATCTCTTCAATAGCAAGACCTTGAGCTTATCTTGACAAGAGGAAATATAGACTCCCTAGAGTAAATAGTCTTGGGGATGTTATTCATAGACAATTAAGCATTATAAGCATTTTATTTTAAAACATCAGTTTGTTAATTGTTAATACCTTCCTTTTTAATTTGAATGTTAATCAACCTTTCTGTACGGGAAGACACTGATTATGAGCTTTAGTGGGTTGCATCTGCCAGTGTTGGAGTAAAGACATATTTTGCAGGTTTCTAATACCAATTGTTTTATCGTTCTTCTAAAGGACTTGGAAGGAAGATCAGGTAATAAACCAAATTAATGTCCTTGTCTATATTAGGACTGCATGTACTCTCGAGTTTAGGCATAAAAATATTGCTGCTTTCTGTCTGTTGGTTTGATCAAGTTCCCTTTGATACTCATACCTGTATTAGTGCTGTTAAGTTCTTGTTTCTGATGGAGGACAACGTCATTCCACTATGTCTTTTTCATTCCAAACTGCCCTATCTTGCTTTCAGAAAACAGTAACAAGCAGTCATTAGAGGGTTATACTGCCACAACATCTACTAGTTTTGTTTTGTTTTGTTTTGTTTTTTGCTACACTCATGTAGTCATGTATCAAGGCCTGAGCTCTTTAAGCATTAAGCAAAACTCATACTGCAGCTTTCCTTACCCAGATAGTGACTACTAATTTCTTTGACAAAAGAGATTGAAGAGTCATTATAAGTCTGAGGTGACCAGCCCAGGTGTGACAGATGCATCAAGCTCTTCATAATGTGCTGTGTGAGGAGGTGGTCAATCAAATATTGTGTGCTTCAGCTGAGTAACTAGATGGGGTTTAGCCCTGAGATTACTTGGAGTGATTTGTGACAGAAACTTCAATGTTTGCCTGTAAAAACAAACTGCCATGGAAAGAAACTTTAGTGCTTCCTCCTTCTAGTTAAGGGGGGAAATGTTGATTCTTTTATTAGGGTGAGGTCAGTAGGAAAACTATTGGTTTCAATCTAGTTATACCAGAGATAACTGGACATGAAGCAGAAGGGAACTAAGCCCTATCTTTGATATGTGGGATTCTTGCTGATTCTGGTGGCAGCTGACGAAAACTAACATTACAGTATTATTTAAATATCTCATTATTAACTGTGTGCAAAACAATGATGTAGCATCTGGGATTCAAGAAGCACAACAGAGCTGACTTGACTTCTCAGATGCTGCATTATAGAGGACTATTTTTCTATTCCTTACAGCATGAAAATGAGTTTTTAAAAGTATCTAAAAAAGATGTAAGTATCATTGAGATCCAAGTAAAAGAACACGGGGAATATATTAATTACACTTGTTAAATCCTTTTTAATATCTACCAATGAGCTTCCTTGTGGTACACTACATGACTTGACTTAGGCATTTTAGAAGTTATAGGAGACATTTACACAACGCTAGTATAGAAATATCCTTCCACACAAGTTTAGGCTACCCTGTGAGTCCCATGTGGAGAAGTGCCGTGGTGCTTAGTGATGTGGTTTGGTGGTGACTTGGCTGTGATACATTAACAG
Organism: Psilopogon haemacephalus; assembly: GCA_013396835.1. Classification (NCBI taxonomy): domain Eukaryota; kingdom Metazoa; phylum Chordata; class Aves; order Piciformes; family Megalaimidae; genus Psilopogon; species Psilopogon haemacephalus. The sequence goes on from VWZI01015514.1 coordinate 118,250, forward strand.
TTTGACTTACTCTCTGATTGAGACTATCTGAAGTTTTTGCGTCTGCAAAAGACAAAAGTTGTACGAGATGGCCTTTAAAGGTGCCTTCCAATCCAAAATGTTCTGTGGTGCTGAAGGCTTCTTAAAACTAACAGTTCTGTGACTGTATGAAGTTCAGGATCATATCATAGGCTACTCACTGGAGTCTAAGCAATTTGTAGCAACTATTGAAATGTTATAATTATTCTGCGCATCTGGATGGACAAATTACTGAATATGTCTTCTCAACAAATTAGCATAATACTGTCACAGATTAGTTTCTCTCTAGAAGGTGAGGCATAAGAACATGTACCTGCTATTGTGGAAAAATACATTTGTGACTTCAGAGGGTTGCAGTGCGCTCAACAGATTGTTGACAAAGAATAGAAAAGACCATTTGGAGATTCCATCTGAAATAACTAGGTTTTGGAGGTTTTGGGGGTTTTTTTCTCCCTTGTGATCACAGAAAAAGTGAAGACAACACTCAAAAAGCACATTTCCCCCTTTCTTTTCACTTTTCAGTTTCTTTGACTGAAATGTTGGGTTTTTGTTTTTTTTTTTTTTTTTAAATTATGAAAGGAAACACACAGTCCTCTAGATGATTTTGTGCTGATGAATATTGATTCTGGTTCAAATCATAAAAATAATGAATTACCCACTCAGTATTAAGCACTGAAGAAAACACCTGGCTAAAGAAAATAACTATAGCATGTAAAATGTTCTATAGAACTGTGATTTAAATGCGGAAAGACACATTATTCTGGAAAATAAAGTTATTGGCAATTGTTACTGTAGTCCCAAATACAGTTATTTTTCTTATACCTCCATTGTTTCAGTTAAAAAACACTTGTGCATCTTACAGCAATAGAAGTATGCAAGTGTCTTACTTGTAAATCGTTCCAATTTGAAATAGCTGCAGTACACAACAAAAATAATAATAAAAAAATATTAAATTAGAGCCAATGGCATCCTGGCCTATATCAAGAATAGTGCAGCCAGCATGACAAGGGAGGTTATTCTTCCCCTGTACTCAGCACTGGTCAGGCCACATCTTGAGTACCGTGTCCAGTTCTGGTCCCCTCAATTCAAGAGATATATTGAGGTACTGGAACATGTCCAGAGAAGGGCAATGAAGCTGGTGAGGGGCCTGTAGCACAGCTATGAGGAGAGGCTGAGGGAGCTGGGGTTGTTTAGTCTGGAGAAGAGGAGGCTCAGGGGTGACCTCATAGCTGTCTACAACTACCTGAAGGAAGGTTGTAGCCAGGTGGGGGTCAGTCTATTCTCCCAGGCAATTAGCAACAGAACAAGGAGACACAGTCTCAAGTTGTGACAGGGCAAGTATAGGCTGGATATTAGAAGGAAATTCTTCATAGAGAGAGTGATTGGAATTGCAATGGGCTGCCCAGGGAGGTGGTGGAGTCACTGTCCCTGGAGGTATTCAAGAAAAGACTGGATGGAACACTTAGTGCCACTGACTGGGGCTGGGTGATAGGTTGGACTGGATCTTGGAGATCTCTTCTAACCTTATTCTATTCTATTTGGGAGATTAAACACTTGGGAAAAAAACATAAAAAATAATTTCTAAACGGAATTCAAAGTACTTCACATGCTATATTTTCATATGCTTTTCCTTTCTACTTTTATTGTGCAGTGAGTGGTGAGATATTGTGTGACCAGACAAGTTTTGTTTTACTGGAGGATTTCTGGAGTCTTTCTTACAGTTGTGTGAAATGCCCCTTATTTTCCAGTTAAATAAAATTGCTAATGAACTCTCTTAGGAAGCTTCCACCTGTCCCTTTCATTCTGTCAACACCTCAAAGACAGGTTTGACTCCTACGTTGAATACTCACAAGTTCTTCTTTACTTTTTCTTTGCTCTGTGAAGTTTACAGAAATGATGATTTGGGCACACAAAACCTGTGGTTAGGACACACGGGCTGAGCTAAAAAGTGCCACCAAAGATGACACTTAGTGGGACAGGACTCTACCATATGCTCTCTGATTCTTTAGCAGGGCACAGTAAGAAAGACTTCAAGTAGGTATCCTGTTGCGTCTGAACCCTAGAAAAAAAGAAGGTCTAATGTGTGTTTTTATGTATTTCTTTTATTGCTTTTCTCAGTCTGTGTCACAATGATAATGCTTTCTTAATGCTGTGTTTGAGCCTGAGCTTGACTTTACATTAAAACAAAAATGGACCTCAAATATTTGTAGTCAACAGCTTGATATCCAAGTAGATACCAGTGATGAGTGGCAACTCAGGGGTTGATATAGGGACCAGTGCTGTTTAGCCTCTTTACTGTTGATAAGGACAGTTGAATTGAGTGCGCTGTCAAGCTTGCTTACAACACCAAGCTATGTGGTGCAGTCAGCGTGCCAGATGTTGCCACCCAAAGAGATGTTGACAGACTTGGGAGGTGGACTTGTGCAAACAGCTTCAACACAGCCAAGTGCAAGGTACTGTACTTGAGTTGGGACTAACATATAGGCTGAACAGAGAATGCATTGAATGAAAGCCCTAAGGAGGACTTGGTACTGTTGGTTGAGGAGAACCTCACAGGAACAGTATCTTAGGCTACTTTAAGAGATGGGAAGGAGGTGAGACCTCATGTGGAGTACTATTTTAATCTCTGGGGCCCTCAACATTACAAGGACATGAACTAAGTTGAAGCAGGTAAGAGGACTGCATTGAACACATCAGGGAGAGCAGCCTTCCAGTACCTAAAGTGGACATATAGGAAAGCTGGAGAAGGAGAGTTTTTACAAGCTAAAAGAAAATAGATTTAGATTAGGTGTAAGAAGGAAATACTTTACTATGAGAGAGTTAAGGTAAGATGCTGGAATAGGTTGCACAGAGATGACTTGGATGGCCTACTCTTGCAAGTGTTCAAGACCAGACTGGATGGAACTTTGAGCAACCTGTTGTGGGTGGTGTCCCTGCCCATTTTAGGTTTGTTGGAACTAGATGGTCTTTCAGGTAATTTCTAATCCAAACCGTCTTGATTTTTTTTTTCCTCTTGACAGAAGATTTTCAGTTGTGATTGGAGCAACAAGGTGGTGTACTGCACAAAAGAGATAAAGGATTACATTTCTTTTGACCATGTCCTACATGATCTTCTTTTGGATCGTTTCTCTAAGACTTCAAGAATTGAAGGAGGAATTAAGCTGTAAGCAGATAATATATATGGATTTTACTTTTGGATCAGCCTGGTTCATAAGGGGTTGTGGAATACATCAAACTGGAAGTCATTTAAACATGTGTCTATTTTCTGCTTTCATAAATTGTTACCCCATGGCCTCCTGAAATATGCAGATGCCACTGAGAATAACCAAGCATAACATCTCCTCATATTTTAATATAAACTAGCTTATCAGCTGATAAGAAAAAAACCAAATGCATATCATGTAATCAAGCAAAATGAGATAAATATTAGCATATTAAATCACCTCTACCCATAAACATTATTCCAAGCATTCAGCACTTCAAGGTGAGAATGTCCTTTGTGAAGAGAAGCAAACTTTTATGTGGATAAAAGAAAATTAACAGTAAGTGGTTTTCTGTAGTCCCTTTGCAATTAGCTTCAATGTTTTTCTTTAAGAATTCTTTCTTTCAGAATCTAACTTTCATTCTGCTGGTCTGTTATTAAATTAAAACACTTTCTATGGCATCCCATTTGTTGCCATGGAAATGAATGTAGTGACACATTCAACATTGTGGACACTCTGGAAGAAACATTGTTGGGAGAAAAGTGAAGGGGAGAAAGGCAAATATTGAATTCAAATAGGTTTCTCTTGGAATTAGTAATTGTGAAGAAAATGGATATTGACCGAAAGAAGGATGGCTTAAAATCTAATGTCAACACAAGCGTTTGAAAAATTGCTACCTTGTTTTCCATAAGAAAGCTGCATTGGCAGCTTTAATCACCTACTACAGTGTTGTAGCTTGGAAAGATACCTCTGATAACTTTTGGGTTGTGTCCTTGAGTTGTCATCCCAGTGCTTACTCATGAGGTAGTGGGACTGTGTCAGCAAGCTGGTTTCCTGCCCAGCTGCTCTGCAGAGATTGAGAGCAATGATGGACTTGCCTTTTGTTATATTTTGGGTATTTGGCTGTAGTCACTCGTGTAACTACAGGATCATGCCGCTCTGCTGTCTTTGCACATCTAGGATCTGGGAAGATGCCATGGGCTGTGTCAGATGGGACAGCTGTGTTGGATGCAGTGCCTTCGAAGGTCTTGACAGCTTCTTTGCTTGTGATTAGCTCTCTCTGATTAGATGTTAGAGTCAGCAGACAGGAAGGGAAAAGTTCATGCTTTTGTTTTCTTTTTGTGATGACTAATTGCTTATGCCACAGAGTCTGTTGAGACCATTCCCTCATGCTTGTGTGAAAGATGCTTCAGAAAAAAACATTAGCTTGCTGCTCTGGAGCTGGTTGATATCTCCAAGTCTAGGGCAAACTTCAGATTTTCTTGCTCAGTTGGGTGAAACTTGGGTCCTGTGTATTTTACCCCATTTTACCATGTGAGTACAGAATGCAGCAGTAATTGCTGCTTTGAGATGCTTTAGTGTCATGCCAACTAACCCTCTCATTGGAAAGGTAGGTGGGCTTTCCTGTGGCTGAAAATGCTGCCACTTTTGCCCATCACATAAGGATATTTCCCTTCAGTAGTGAAAGAGTAATGGGTAACCAGTAAAAAAGTGATATGCCAATGTCTTCTCTCTGACTATACTCCGGGAATCTTAATGACTTGTAGAGAACCTTGGGTCACTGTTCATGAATGAAATGAGCCTGACTTTCTGATGTCTATTATATGCTCTCAAGGATCAGTATTATGATAAAGGTATCTGCCTTTCTTACAACCTCATTTGACTGTGTATCTTCTTGCTTTCTACAAGCTCTGTTATGTGCAACCAGACTGAGAGGGTTTGGGGATTCAAAGCTGCAGCATCTTGCTGTGATGCAGTAACACCCACACACGCACACACCCTCTCCCCCTCCCCTAACACACAAATATTCTAAAACATAGATTGTCCACATGTCTTTGTGATTATCTTAAATTCAGTTTAGTACTAATTCTTTGGAGGAACTTCCTGAATTGGCTCGGATCCTTTGGGATGTCTGGGACACACTATCAATGATCTTTCAGCCCTAACGATAAAGGGGAGGTGATACAGAGCCTACAAGCTTTGGATAAGCATATGACTGATTTGAACTACACTTTAGCATCCTCTGTTAAGGTAAAACCTTGACTTGTCATATTTTATTGTAGCAGAATAATCCACCTTTTAGGGATAGGGTTTTTGTTTGTTACAGTAGAGCACGTGATCTTCTAACACTCAGCTTTGTCATGGTGTCATGATGATCTTTAAGAGATATAGCTGGACCATATTTTAGCCAAAGCAGAACATATTTAGCTGATTTAGTCTTCATCTGCAAAAAATTAGTTCAGTTTAGAGATACCAGATGGAAGTTCCACAGAAAGTAATCTCTTGAAGATAAAGGTCAATCCTTCACCATTGTTTTCCATATTTAATTAAAGGGATCTTCACGTGTTTTCCCTTGCATCTTCAGTCACCAGTGATCTTTCCATGGATATCAGTCTAATTTTTCCTAGGAACACTGAAGACAAATATTCAGCACTCTCCTTAATCTATTTCAGTGCTCAGCTATTTATTTTTTTCTTTCTTGCTTGCTGCACTTCATAGAACAGTTTTTTTTCTCTTTATAGCATTTTCAATTTTTATTTATTTACAGAATGCTTTACAGCCCCCACTCAGCTGTCTTGTCATTAGACTAACCAATAACAGCTCTTTCAGTCTACCTTCATAGGTAGTATTTACAAATGACAGAATAATGTTTATTGTTTACCTCTGAATTTCGTCTGCTTTGTGCTTGCATCTTACATGTTACAATGTCCACAGAGATCACAACACTTCAGCTGAGATTTCACCAAAGCTGAGATGAATGAAAGATTCTTTCACAGGTTGTACTTCCAGTAGACAATATCTACATTTCAGTAAGATTGATTTATGTATTTCCCCACCTCCACCCAGTAATATGGTACTGCTGAATTATTTTCAGCTTGTGACACACTACTTTGTCCCTGATCTTTCCAAAAAGCAGCTGTTCTGATATCTCTTCTGGGATCTGTTTTGGTTCTTATTTGATTAGCCTTGTTGTATGTCTGCATTGGGCAATATAGTTGCCTATTCCAGGTGCATAACACAGCACTACCTGATCAACAGGTAACATCACCTATGGCGAAGCTTCTTTTGAATTGTTAGGTGAGAAAGGTTTGCTGAGTGCAGGTGATTTAACATCCATCATTATACCTTGAACATCCCAGTCCAGTGCCATGATTGTCAAGCCCATGTAGGATTTCAGTCCCATGTTCTCACAGTAGTGATTAAATATATCCAAAATGCCACGTGTTCCCTCTTTGTAAAGTCAAATGCCATCTACAAGCTGTATACTCCACAAGAATTTTGGAGTTTACTGGTTTATATCTCTAAATGTGTGCTTTGATCAAGTTAGTGATCTACATTTTGATGGATCAGGCAAACCTAATTAATTATTGATGCTTTGGATTGAATGTTTTATGACAAATTAATAAGACAAAAGCTTTGCATGTGGATATGAAAACTCTTTTGATGTGTTTTGATTTTTTTTTTTTTCTGGAGAGTATCAAATGGAATAAATGATCTTGAAAATATGTTTCTAGTAAAGTAGAGATATCGACTATATTTTAAAAAGTCATTAAGCTTCAAAGAAAACAGTCTCTAAGGATATATGGTAGCATCTAAAATTATATCTTTAGTGCTGAAATCTGCAGACTGCTGGTTTTATTTTTAAACTCAATATAATTTCTGAGGCATAACTTAGAAGCCTCTCCATCTGGTGTTTTGTCATGCATATGTCATTTGCCATTTCTGGTGAATTGTTATGTCAAAACCAGCTATTTAGTAAGAAAAACTCAGAGGACATACACAGTCAGACTGAATGAATCGTTTTGAGTTAACTTGAACTTGTGATTAAAGGGAAGAATTTGTTTTCACCAAAGTAAAGCTTTGTGAGAAAATGGGACATGCTCACTCCTGGCATGATTTATATAGTCATATGTAACCCCCAGTGAGATCGGGAAAACAGGTTGTTTCCTTACAATAAGTATTCTGCACTGATCACCTTACATTTGATGAAACCAGATTCAGCCCCAAATTGTGCAAGTGATGTTATCCAACCCCCAAATGATGTGATCCCAAAATGTTCTAGTTTGCTCACTTTTATTACTCGTATTAATAAAACTAAGCTTTTTTGTGGTTCTTTTTTTCCAGAAGAATTATTAAGCTGCTGCCAAGAATACTTGCCAAGGCACTTTCACTTTGGGTGTTTAAAAAAGTTACAATGTGTGACCTCCTATTTAACGAACAAAGTCATTCCAGCATTAGCGGTTCAAAGCAAAATACTGAGTGTTTTCAAGATTAGTTTTGTAAGGGTGACAAAATGCTGGTGTGACATAGAAAGAGTTACTGTGCTCAGGTAGAAAATGCCTGGCAGAAAGCTTACAACCTATAGCAAGAACAGAAGCTGTTGCAAAGAGGGCAGAAAGGGGAAGTTTTTCTTCCCCTTGTCTACTTGAGGTTATATGATAGCAATTAACTTGGGTTTCTAGGGCCTGAAATTAAGATCTGTAAAAGGACACCTGTCAGAGAGATGTGGCTGAGATACATCCTTGCAGTTTATACTCTGGGTTATACTATACACAGACTTCATTACACAGATCTTGATATTATCTGAAATCACTCTCCAGCGATCAATGTGTTTTACTGAAAAGAAAGGCTTTTTTGCTTCTGCTGCTGATGTGGGTGGCTATACTGACAATCATAAAATCACAGAATGTTAGAAGTTGGAAGTGATCTCCAGAGGTCATTGAGTCCAACCCCCCTGCCAAAGCAAGATCACCTAGGGTTGTCTGCACAGGAATGCATCCAGGCATTTTGAACATCACTAGAGAGGGAGACTCCACAACCTCACTCTGCAGCCTGTTCCAGTAATCATCACTGTAAAGAAGTTTCTCATTGTGTTGAGGTGAAACCTTCTATGTTCCAGTTTGTAGTCGTTGCTCCTTGTCTATTGCTGCAGACCAGCTAAGAGTGATTGGCCCCATCCTTTTGATGCCCACCCCTAATATATTTATAGACAATGATGACGTCCCCTCTCAGCCTTCTCTTCTCCAGACTAATCAGCCCCAGGTTTCTCAGCCTCTCTTCATAGGAAAGATGCTCAAATCCCGTGATTTCTCTGTTGGACTCTCTCCAGCAGATCCCTGTCTCTCTTGCCTTGCTGTGCTTTATATTTTCTCTTAGTAACAGGCTAACATTGTCCACTTTTTATTTTCATAATGGCTGAAAACCCATGGGTAGGAGGTAACTAAATAATATTTAAACTTTTAAAATAATTCTAATGCTTTTCTGGTTTTAATAATTTTTAATTTATTGTCACTGGATGAAACACATTAAAATGTTGGTATTTTTCTGTGAATTTGAATCAACATGTTTATTTATCTTTTACAAGAGCAAAACATAAACAGAATTCTTCATATGACTTCTAGGAAGCAAAGGCAGAGACCCCCTAATTGCTCTAGTTATTTGACTAATTACCTCTTATAACTATAGTTAAGCTGCAATTGATTCTGTAATAATTGGGTGTTACCAGAGATGATGTATACCAAAAAGCAAACCTTTGGTAGGAAAACACTGCCACGTTAGGCACACTATAATTATTCAAGGACAGTCAGTTTTGAAAAACAAGCATATAAAAGGTCAGGCTGAGCAATTATTTTGGTTTACAATAACCCTTCTCAGGAATGTTATTGCTGAGAATAACAGCACAGCTCTGATCAGTGCCAACAAGCTTATGAGCCCTGTGGTCAACCAAAGACATGTGAAGTTGTTAGAATGAGGCAGATCTCTGACAGTAAATGGGAAGCTGTGAAGATTTCTGCACCAGGTAACAATTTTCAGATGTGAATTAATAAGCATCTGAGAAAGAGCTTAGCATGTTGGATTTTCAACATCTTTTGAAGTCTAGCTGTAAGTCTTGCAATAGGAACTCACTTTTTGAGCAGCTGATCTGTAAAACAAGCTAGCATGAGGCATAAGATTGCAGTTCTCAGATTTTTGCTAAGCAGTTTGAGTCTTCAATGTTCTCAGGCCTTGGTGGAGCTAGAATTTATGGGGGTGCTGGTAAGTGAAAGTTAGAGATGCTGGCCTACAACTTCCATGTACTGCAAGATAAAACTGTACTCATCGCTTCTGTATATATTTTTATTTTGTTAAGATTTAAGGCAATAATTTATGACTAAATCCTAGGAATTAATGAATTGATTGTGGGTAATTAACAAGGCAGGAATTATAAAATATGTAGTTATTTTATTTCTGAAAAGCCTCACCCACAATCTATATACAAACTAGTTAAATTTGGGTTCTAGTTCACTTGGAAAAAATCTTCACAAAGATGCTTATGGGGCATTCATTTAGGAGAATCAGAATATTGGAAAAGTTTAGCCACAGAATGGCTTTGCCCCACTTTATAAATAGGGAAAGTGTTTTACTCACAGCAGTAGATTAGAATTCAGGGATAGTCCCTAGCTCCTTTGTGGCAGTGTTGGAACTGCTCAGTGTCTTAATAGCCATGGAGAGGCTTCTTCCCTGACTCTAGCAGGGTGCTGGGAAGGAGGCAGATGATCTCTGACCTGATCCTGGTTTCTCTTAGTATGGAGGTTTGCAGTGGTGCAGGCAGAACCTTCTGTAGATGTGCAGAGAGCACAATGTTGGTGGCACTTCTCACCACATTGTGAGGCACTTAATGTCTTCTCCTGGGAAACTTCAGGCACTTAAGTTTCCAGGATGTTCAAGCCCAAACATCAGGGCTAAGCTGATCTGAAGCATGAGGCAGAGCAGACCATGTTGTCCAAGCTGAGCAGTGTGTAGAGCAGAGCAGTGCACACTGAAGCAGAGTGAGGCAGAGGAATTACAGAGCAGCACTACTGCTTGGAACTTGGTTCCATTTATATGATTTGCCCAAGTGCAAGGGCCCCTTTGGCCACAGAGATTCACTAATCAAAATGACATTTGCAAAACTGACTATATTAGGTGAACCCAGGGCTTGCTTACCTTTGTTTGGGCAAGACACTAGCAAGTACCTAAACACTGGTGGGTACCTGTTTAGCACTTTGGGAGGGGACACAATGGTCCAAGCCTTTGTTTTCTTCCTGCCCTTCCTTCCCCCATCAGCAGAAGGGTGGGGCAAGCCAGGACATCTAATAGGCCTATTAGCCTTCTATGACAGAGTCATGTTATAAATCTTATTTCTATCTCTTTTCATTAAGTGGAACAAGAAAATACATGTGTGTGCATATATATGGATGCATATGAATCTTGGCAAACAGTAAGACAGAACAACTGGCAAAGCATAGGAAACTCTTTTGCTCTTGTTTTTGTGTTTTTTTTTTGTTTTTTTTTTTTTTTTTG
>VWZI01015514.1:128866-207444 GCA_013396835.1 Psilopogon haemacephalus
GGTAATATACTGTATTTTTTTTTTTTTTTTTTTTTTCCTTCTCCCAAGCAAGTGGAAGTTCATTGAATCTGAGCTTCTGTGCTGGTTTGAGGCTAATTGGAATATTTTATTAAGAAAATTTAGATTATAGGCTGTGGAAAATAAAACAATGGTGGTGTCTACTTTGCTCATAGGTTTGCTGAGATGTATAAAAGCAAGGACACAAACGGATAAGACAGTCTGAGTCTGTCTGTCAGTCTGTCTCTCTTCCTGGCTTCTAGCTGGATCTGTGTAACCTAACTAATCAGTCTGCTTCTAACTCTCCTTGTTGATCCTTCCAGCTCACATTGCACATAAAGCAGATTCTGAGATGAGAAAGGGGCATGGAAATAAGGTGGAAGGGTGGTTGGGAGCCCCTCCTGGGGACTCTGATTTCTGGGAGGGGTATTGTGTGTCTGTATTAGTTTGAACTTGTATATTTCTGTATATTGCTGTAAATATTTGTAATATATTGTAAGTATCTGTTTGTAAATGGTGCTAAGCTGTAAACAAAATCTCCATTCCTTAACTTCCAGCCAGCTGAGTCTAGTCTGGGTGAATTCATTGTGTGGGGGGGCAGGTAACTCCCAAACCATCGCAGCTTCATATAAAACTTCTTTCTGGAAGCACACAATATAGAAACTGTGTAATCTGTAAATATTTATGGAGGGTGGTTCCAATGCTCCACACATATAAAAGCCTCAAATGTCATCTTAGGATGTTGCAGTTGTAGCTGATGTTTTTGATAGCTTTATTAGCTTCCTTATGGCTGGCCACTGGAAGACGTCACATATCTGCTTACACAGAGGCTTTACAAAACATGCCTAGGCTTTACTGAGTATATATGAATAAAAATCTCAAATTACAGAATTACCAGGTTGGAAAAGACCTTCAAGATAGAGTCCAATCTGTCACCCACCACCTTCTAATTAACTAAACCACGGCACTAAGTGCCTCATCCAGTCTCCTTTTAAACACCTCCAGAGATGGTGACTCTGCCACTTGCTTCAGCAGCTCATTCCAATGTATATCACTCTTTCTGTGAAGAACCTCTTCCTAATATCCAGCCTAAACCTGCCCTGGTGCAGCTTGAGGCTGTGTCCTCTTGTTCTGTTGCTGGTTGCCTGGGAGATGAGACCAATCCCCACCTGGCTAGAACCTCCTTTCATATAGTTGTAGAGAGCCATATGATCTCCCCTGAGCCTCATCATGGTCTGTGCTGAGATTGAAATACCTGTTTTACATTCTCCAGGGACACAGACTCCCCATGTTTGCAAAAATACCTATCTAATCAAAGATCTGGAGGAATTATCTCCAGAATATTGCAATACTTGTTTCAGACTATCACAAGCACATTTAATTGGTTATTGATAGAAATGCTGTTTTCTCCTGAAGTGGAAATACACAGATCCTAAGTATAAGGCCTGAGAATGATAAAGCAAATAGCAATCTTCATTTGATTTTTCACTTATTTTGGTAATGTTTTGTAGATTTTTCTCTATAGTACCTGGAAAATGTGATATCATGAGTGGGCTGTTATAGCAGCCAAAGAGAAATGTCAACTGTTACAACCACAAAGGTTTGTATTTAAGTTGAATATCTATGTGCTACCCTGAAACTATTCATACATAATCATGATATGAATAAGAGTATCTGTTTAGAATCTCTGTGTATGCATAAAGGAGAAGAATGCTGTATTGTGTTAGCTTTCACTTATAACATGAGTGCATACAAGTGAGTCAATGGAGTTTGAGTGCACTTCTTGGTAATTTTGGTCTTCTTCGATACAGGAATGAATAATGCAGAATGATTTTTAAATAATCAAGTAAATTAATGTGTAGCAACAGCACTTTTATTGGCAGAAAAACTTATTCTAATCTTAACTCCTTCTCTCCAAGTAACACTTCAGGAAAACAAACAAACAAAAAGTCTCATTATAAATGCAAAGATGCCAGTAGGATTGGGAACGAATGGAAATGGAAAAGGAGAGGTAGCAGATGGGATGCATATGCTTACACAGACACTGCCTCCCAAACAGAAATGGGGTCACGTTGGGTAGAAACAAAGCAATGTCAGGACAACCAAAGAGTGAGCTGATAAAATGCAGTATACTGAAAAGAAAAAGTTGGGGGCAAAGGGTGGGGGGAGGATGCTCTGGTGATCACTGAAGCTGACAAATGAAGGGCAGAGTACAGCCAAACAAGGGAACAAACTTGCAAGTGATTAAATAGACAATTCAAAAGACATTAAGTTCCTGTGGAAGACAGATGGAGTTGACATTAGGAGAAGAAAGCCGCAAATAGAAATGGGAGGAGCAACTGAACTTCGGTTTTCTCTCTAGGGAAGGCTTTTATGTAGGTTTGGGGTTGGTTTCTTTGTTTGTTTGGGTTTTTTTAGGCAGAACTGGCAAAGCAGATGACAAACTCATAGAGGAAGGATGATTATTCTTTTATTCACTTCCAGTAGATCTTGTCTGTGTGCAGCTCTGATCTCTTCCTTTAAATGAATCATAAGCGTCTGCTACGACAGATGTTTCGGCTGATTAATTTGCATTTACACTGCTAATATATGTAATGTCATATACTGGACATCACTAATAACTGGTGCAGGATTACCTGGGTGAAAAAAAAAGATCAGCATGGTTTTTACAGATAATTGTACATTACAGCTGTGCATACATGGTGAACATTAGAAAAATGCTCTGCTACGAAACTCAGATGTGAGTCCAGAGTTTGATACTCCCCTCTAATTTGGATGTATCCAGCTTTGACTTGGCTCATTATGAATGGAAAGACCAGCTGCAAAATTCAGATGTTGTTCTAAATTTGGAATATGAAACTTGCCAGAGGTCAGGGACTTTCAGAGATAAAACTGAGGTTTAAAGCTATCACTACTAGCAAGGTCACATATATATTTAGAAGGACTGACTTCACTTGTCTCTGATTTGCTAGGTATATCACCCACCCAAAGCTTTTATGACAACTATTTGCATGACCCTCACTGACAGTTCTATGTATCGTCTGGATCAGATTCTGATCTTTTATTGCTCTAAATCATTACCTTTTATTGTTCTGCCCTGTAATATTTCTATCAGGCACAAGAATGGAGTAGCATAAGGGAATAGCATGTATAGCATGTATGCTTATACAGCATTTGTGATTTCAGATTTACTCTCTTTGAGTTCTTAGGGCTAGATCAGGAAAACACTCATGTGATTTATGCAAAATTTAGTTACGAGATTCCAAAACTGTAAGCCAAAATGTTTGTTTCAGCTCTTTGCTGTTTCATGAAATGAAGTGTCTGTATCTTTGAGCTAATGTTAGATGTCTGAGCAGTTGATGCCATCTCTAGTTTTCATAATGATACCAGCTGGCTGGTATGCCCAAAATCACCTTAAAGCTAGGCAGAGTTATACTCATTAGGAAATGCAGAGGTTTGTTATTTACTTTTTTATTACAATAGTCCAGGTCCTTTCATGTCAAACGTAAATGTTAGGCAATAGTGTTGGTATTTTGTGGGAATAAGAGTAGGAAACCAAGAAACTTCCACAGCACCACAGAGATTAACAAACACAGTTTGCTAGTTTTAGTTGACATGCTGATTTATAGTACTGAAATTCTGTATTATGCTGATGTGCTTCTGAGAAGGAGAGATATGGGTAACAGTGCCTTAAAGAGGCTTTGTCAGGAGGGGATGGAGAGGAGCAGTATACCGTGTGAATGTTGATGTCAAGCACTGCTGATCTGTGAATACCCACAGAGAGATGGGAGCAGACCTCTGCCAGCATCCTCAGCTTTGAGAGATGAGTAAAGAACACAGCATGAGTTGCATGCCAAGCTTGCCACATGACACTGCTAAATGTCTGATGTGAAGCTGAAATCCAAATCTTTCGGGTGTTACCCTGCATAAATTTTTCAGGTGTTCCTAGTGGGCATGCTGTCGATGTTTGTTTCCTACATCTGATCCATGATCTATGGCTTATATCAAGGTTTCATGCAGTTAAAATACCTTATCTAATGCTTTTTTTAAAGGAGTTTTTTTCTTTATAATAACCTTCTGAGTTTTTAATAGTTCTCATCTGTCTGTATTTTTACCTTCTTTATGCAGCCTTGTGGAAACACTGACTCTTCTGAATATATTTCCTCCCTCTTTGGAGAGGTGTTGCCCTCCTTGTTATCCAAGAGCAATGTCCATCATGCCTAATTTTAATTACATTCCAGAGACTGTAAAATCTGTATGCTGATTTTATGCTTTCATAGAGCAATTCCACAAATGTTAAATTGCTTTCTTTACAGAACACTTTATTTTAAACCATTAATGAGTCTATAATTTTTTGGAGAACAGGCTTGTTACTTTAATATGGAGGAGGTAGATCCTATGGTAGGTAGTTTTTGCAATAGAGTAGACACATGGAGGTGATTCTAGGTGGAAAGGGTTGAAATTAATGAAGAAAGTTCAAAAAAACACTGGAAAACAAAACTGTAATTGATGAAAGAGGCTCAGGATGTGACAATATATCTCAGCCACTGCAATGTAAAACTCTTAGCAGCAAACAGCAATGAAAAGGTGATGAGGGTGTTAACTGGCTCAAGTTGCTTGTCATTGGTATAGACACTCTTGCGCTTGGGTCAGTTGCTTGGATTGGCAGACTTACACATGGCTACTGTTGAAAAATCATTAGTGATCTTTCATTTATTTATTTGGGTTGATGCTGTGAAAATCATGATGATACATTTTGTGTGTAACTTTTGACAGCCCCAAAACTTGAGGCCAGGTTCACAAAGGCATTTAGATGTTTAGTGTGAATTAAGTAAATTTGCAGTGCAGTTAATCACACACTTAAAATAAATTAATAACCTTCAATTTCAGTTCTGTCTGAATTAACTTTACATTATACTTGTCAGTTAAGCAGAACTACTAACACTGTGTGGGATCTTTAGTGAGTAGTAGTTGTACGCATTTCATGGTATAAATTTGGATTATGTTGGAAGTAATCAATTTTTTTAGTTACTCTTTTACCTTTCTTAAATGTGCAGTTACTTGACTGATTTATTTCCTATTAACTCTTCTTTGTGAGAAACTGAGAGTTGATATTTTTAGACTGTCTTGAATATCAAAGGGAATTCATACCCAGCTGAGATATGCACTGTAGAAGCCCTTTTGTGGACTGTCTTAGTTCGCAGTTGGGAAGTGACGATACTACGATTCCTGGGCAAGATGTTTTGCTCTCTGTTTCTTTTGCTTCCTCTGTTGTGTGAGTTCTCTTGAGTTTCTTAAGTATTTAATGATTCTGCCAGATCTGCTAAGAGAGTGATGACTCCAGGCAGAAGGAGAATACAAGGCTTCTTAGACCTTCCCTCCTACATGGAAGATTTCCTGGAGTAAAAACTCACCACCTTTTAAGTCTCATTTCAGGATCTGAACAAGAGTGACTTTGACAGTAGCATCAGCACAATGTCAGGACCCAAACAAACAGGAGCACTCACTTCCAAGCTATGTGAAAGCAACATGCACATTTTAATGGCATTACTCATAGCTTCTGTTTTCCTCTGGTGGTCCAGTAAAACTTGTCCCCGCTAAATAAGTGCCACAGAATTCCAGGCTTCAGGGTGTGCATTTTTAGTGGACGTAGCCAAACAGTGGTGTTTGCTTTTACTAGGTGTATGCTGCCACTACATCCCCTCCTCACCATATTATTTGGAACAAATATGACATTGGTTTATATATGCTTTTAGGACACATGCAAGGGCTGAATGTTTGGAAAAAAAAAAAAAAAAAAAAGGGCATGCAGCTTTGCTTGTCACCTAAGCATCCTTGTTTGCTGACTTTATGCTGTAAGCCCGGGTTACAATGGATCAGTAGTGGAAAAGGGCTTTGCTACACTGAAGAATTTCCTGTGATATCTGTGTATAAAATACAGATTAGGTACAATTTTACTTATTTCAGAGCTAGGCCTAAAGACAGAATTGAGGGAACAATTTCTGTGTGTAGGGAAAGGTGACAAGAGTGTTGTGCTAGTTACTGCAGCACTAAATTGCTCAGTAACTTTGAGCTCAAAGACAGACAGCTGTAAATCTCAGAGCAGCTGTCATGCCTCATCTAGTGAGAACTTCAGCATCAGAAATGCTTGTCTAGAGACATGGCTAAGGAGATCAAGCCTTGTAGTCATTATGTGTAACCTGAAAACAAGCATTAGATGAAATCATATGGAAGGGTTGATCCATGTATGTTAAATCAGGTGAGGTAATATATAATTAGCAACAAGTACAGAGTCACTACTGTAAAACACTGTACAAAAAGCCTTAATGTGTTTTGCAATAAGCACAATCCACTGGGATATCTTGATAAAGATATGAGTAGTGAATTTCACGTGCTCATATAGCAGAATTTTCTGTATCCTTCTCAGCAACAACCAGCTCAACTGGATGTGCATTATCTAAGTAAATGTCTCACTGACTTATTTGTTGTGTCAGCAATATGAGTAAAATTCACAGAATGTTGTCATTTTAGTTATATTCAATCCAGACTTGAATCTTGTCTAAATTTTGAGAGAGGTGGACGAAAAAAAAACAAGGCAATCTAGATTATTTTTATCATGGTGAAACAAACTATGCACTGTAAGTGTCTGTAGTCTAAACTTATTCTAAAAAGAAAGTAGATGAGTGTAGATGCAAATTGCAGAGTTGCCTATGTTTTAATACTGTAGGATAGAAAACACTGAATAACAGGGTCATTCCTGCTGTTAAGTTTATCACTACTGACTATGATTTCTATAATGCAGTTTTCAGTAGAAGTGAATTGAGGAATAATTTGTTTTCAGTGCTTCTCTGTAATTAATTACCTGCTATGACTCTGTATTGCCAATTGATTTGGGTCAGCACCAGGGACAGAGACATCAAGTTGAAAAAAGACCCAAAACCAAAAACCAACAGAAAAAACCCCAGACCAACCAAACAAATCAACCCCTGAAAACTCATTGTTGTGGTAGGCCTGAATAGGCATAGCGTTCTGGCTTGACCAGATATCCTTTCTGCTGTTTTGGGGAGAAGCAACTCCAGGAAAGAGGACAAAGAACCTGGAGCCACTGAGTCTAAGGACCCTGGATTGCCCAGACTTGTTTTCCTTCTGTTTGGATCCTGTGGTAAACAAGGTACATACACTTGGCTTGTTCATGCCTCATAGATGGCCTATATTTTTCCCAAATTTGGGTAAAGCAAGCCTATGGCTTCACCTAATATGGACAGGCTTGGCTAACTTCCATTCTGATTGAGATGAGCAGGTAAAACATGTTCTGCTGTTGTATTTGTGCTTGCTTCTGCTGCCACTGCCTGCTGTCATTGCTCTCTGCTTCTGGCAGTGTTATGCCTCACTGCCTTATTGTATTGCATTCTGCTATGCTAAACTATAAGCTAACTCTGCTGCATAAGAAGCCCTGTTGCTTTGGGCCTGAACTGCCTGGAACCTGCCTGCTTTGATTTTACCAGGAACAGGCTCTAATGCCTCCATGTGATCAGCCTGCATAGCCAGTGTGACATCTATGTCAATACTGCACATTGCAAGACATCCTGCCTACACCTGCAAAGACAAAGAGCCCTGGCAGGGACACACAGATTATCCAGAGAAACCAGGGTAAGGTCAGAGATTGTCTACCTCTTTTTCCCAGCACCATATGAAGCCTGGGAAGTATCAGAAGCCTCAGTGGCTAAGAAGGCACCAACAGAACCCACTGCAAGTGCTTGGGTATTGTTTGAAGCTGTAGGTAGGCCTGGGGAATCAGGAAACTAATATTTTATGAGTAAATACTTAAAGCCTCTTGTAATTCACCAATTGCTTTCTGCCATAAGCAGAAAGGTGCTTCCCAAGTGAATCAGATGGACAAGCAGTGTATTGACTGCAAGAACCTTCTCTTCCAGTTCAGTTGAGTTCAATGTTTATATTTTTGCTAATTATTTCTTAAATGTTCTAGATCCTATATTATTCCTGTGTATAATATTTCCATGACTGTTGCAAGAGAAGCTGATCGTTATTAAAATTAGTGACTGGGGAGGTGAGACTTCTAAATACCAAAATTAATAAACAATACTAATTTTGAAAATACCATCTCACATTCAATTAATTAGCCCTCCATCACACTTATATTTTACTTTTTTATATATATATATGAAACAGCAGAACAGGTGAAATCATAATATAGCAAGAATAAAATATATTAAGGTCATGCACCCATTCATTACTACATAAGATTAGCAATAGAGATTAAAAAAGATGCATCACTACTTACCTTATAATAACTTACCATTATCCAAATCTGTAGTTGCTGGGGAGACCCAGTTGCAGGGGGGATTTGCAGAATGCTTCCTGGCAACTGGGAGATCCCATGCAGTGTGTCTACTTGTAGGTCAGGCTTCGAAAAATTTCTGCAAGAGGGTCCAACTTTTATTATTTAATGAACAAGTTTATGTGACTCTAAATGTGGGAACTTCTGACTTCACCCTCCCCTAGGATTTCCATGAAGCCAAGTTGTGTACATTGAAGTCTTCAAGCAATTCAAGAAGCCAAGATTTGCCTCTGCTTTTTCTGGCTCAATTTCATTGACTGTGTAGAGTTGCAAGCTAAGATTACACTTATCACTTACAATTATCCTCTCACATACAATGCATTTATTTGAAATCAATGCTCTTGACCTTGAATTCATTTTGTAGTAGCAGCAGATCTGAAAGTTTGACAATGAGAATCAGCTTTAGATGTGGGAATGTTTGCTGAGAAATTGCCTGAAAGCTTCACAAGTAACTAGAGAATTTGTTTGATTGATTAATGCTATGAGTAACATTCTCTTTAAAGTAACTGAAGTCTTGAGTATATAGTGTAATGGTTGTTTTAAAGGAGGGAATGCATCTATACCTCTATTGGGCATTGTAATTTACTACAAGGGACTTTTTTAGAGTACAGTATACACATTATTCAGCAGTAATTAGTAGTTTCTAGATTTTCTTTTATACAGACTTAGGTGGCAGTTAAAATTAAACTAAATGTCTGTGTGCTGTTGCCTAAGATACGCTCTTCATTAATGGTGCTTCTGAAAAGAATGGGAATTTAAAGAAGTGCTAGTTCAAATGGTGTTTCAAAGAGCCAAGAAACATGATCAATGTTTCAGGGCAATATGCAGATTTTCAGAAAGAAAGAATCTTACCAATAGTAGAATGACAAGGATAATTAGCAGCTTTAACAGACCAGGCAATAAAGTCTAATAATTAAGACACTTACAGATTTCAATAATGTAGATATTTGAGTTGAACCTGTTTGTTAAAGGCTTCATATCTGCAACCCACAAAAAAAACTTTACCATATAGCTGAAAAAAGTAGCAGTGACTGAAAATTGAGCTTCTTATGTCTAGAGGTACCTAGACAAGAAAATGAAAATATTTATTCCTTCAAGAAGCCAGAACAACTGCAGTAATAGTGCAAGGCTGGAGAAATTGCAGGAGGGATCATTTGGGAAGATTCTTGCCCTAAGAAAGACTTTTTAAGCCTTTTTTGGCTTTTGCCAAGAAAACAGACTTCCAAACCAGAACTCCCTTTCTGCTGCTCAGTCTCAGTGAGTCTCCCACAGAGATCCTTGCTGTTCCCAGTCCCAAGGCACTGTGTTGTGTCAGCCCAGTTCAGCTTGCAAGGCAGAGTCAGTCCCCCACCAGAAGACAGACAGGACATTTTATGCTTCCATTTCCTGGAAATCCTTGGAGGAGTTACTTAAAGGGGATTGTTGATCCTGAGGGTCTTTTCCAACCTGGATGTTTCTGTTCTTATGTTGTCTTCATATTAATTTAAATAGATTTGAATGTTTCTCATGTAGTTTCTTAAAGGAATTGACATTTCAGTACAATTTATAAACTCATAGTAGTTATTCTTAGTTCTGCAATAGGTGAATATTTTATCTGTGGGGTAACTAATGAAGCAAAATTAAAATCTTACCTGTAAAGCTATTCTACTAATTTTTCTGAGATTAGACTCACCCTTTAATCCCAGTGACAAAACTGAATCTGCAAGAGCAGTTACTGGGTTATTCTCTTGAACAGATTAAGGCTGCAGATGCAATAAATTTAGGGTACCATTTCTAAATCAGTAGTAGTATGGTGAGTTGGTCTTTATATCCATTGAGAATTTATAGAATACAGCCACACTCATTCTGCAATTCACAGAAACTTGTGGTGATAAACACGATATAAAATGGTATCTAATCTGAACACTTGAGGGGAAAAATGCTTTGCTTGCATTGAAAAACTGGTCAGAAGCAAACTAACTAATTTTGTGAAACTGAGAACTCCACTACAACTTTATTTCCTCTGAATGGTTTACATGACAAGTGACGAAATTTATAGCCTATAGGAAGAAATAACTAAGAAATAACTGCCTTGTAATGGCAAACGTAAAAGAGAAATTGAGTTGGGTAATCATTTTCCTTTTAGAGCTGACCACAAATGCGAAGAAACTTCATTCACTGCTAGTTATGTTGCTGATGTTTGAATGCATATAAACACACTGCTATGATGATAAGGACTACAAATTAAAAAGAAATTATTGAGAGCGTGTGGAGGATTTAGTTTATTTAATTTCTAGATTTAGCTAGAATCTAAATATTCCAGTTTCCTTTACTCTGCAGCATTTGTGTTAGTAAAAGTCCCATGGAGATTGTTACAGAAAGCTGCAGTGATTTTCCTTCAGACTTTGGCTGTTTTGCTTTGCAAGTTTTCCTGAGGGGTCCCACAGCCTCCTGTGCCTCAGCATCATGCACGTTGGTCAGTGGTGTGTGTTATAAGAAAATGCAGAATTACAGCATTGTGCAATGAGAGGAGAACTGTGCATGGGGGAAGACCTTATGCTGTCTTCAACCTGTGTAAATTAAGAAGAAACTTTAACTATAGTTCTTTCCAGACTTGCAAGGAAATTCGTGAATGGATTGGTATTGACAAGGGTCTAGCATGGAAGAGTGTGCTGGTTTGAGGCTAATTGGGATGGTTTAATGAGAGAAATTGGATCACTGGTCGTGAAAAGAAAAAAATTATGAAGTCTGAATCATTCATTGGTTTGCTGAGAGGGATAAAAAGCATAACACGCAACAATGTAAGATTTGCTGGTTGTTTTGCTTGTCTGTCTGGGAGAGTAGAGGGAGAAAGAGAGGGTAGCTGTGAGCCCTTCTAGGCACTTTTCTTTGTCCAGAAGGGAGTTTGGATTTCTGAATTATTTCTTATTTGTATATAATTGCAAATACTTGTAAATATATTGCCTATATATCCTTGTAAATTTTGCTTTGCTGTAAATATAGCTTTATCTGCTGCTTGAGCTAGTCTGGTAAATTTCAATAGTGAGGGAGGAAGGTTCTTCAGTATGAGAGTGGTGGACTCTGGAATAAGTTGCCCAGGGAGGTGGCATGGGAGTGTTCGAGGCTGAGTTGGATGAGGCCTCGAGCAGCCTAGTCTAGCTGTGAGGTGTCCCTGTCCATGGCACAGAGGTAGGAGCAGATGGTCTTTAAGGTCCTTTCAAACCTATGCCAATCTATGATGATTTTCTTAAGCTCAAGTTGTAACTGTATTTTGGATTGGAGCATTTTTTTTTTAAACACAACCTTAAAACTAGAGTAATATTTAGAACATGTTATGTTCACATCTAAAAGTCTGAAAATTAAAGTAGTATCAAATTATACTATAACTCTCTCTGTTGTAAAACGTTAGTAGACATTCTGTTAGGACTGACTTTTCTTCAGAAGGCAGACATACATTTGAAAGCATTAGTCTTCTTGACCTGGTTTCCATAACATGTATACCAGAAATCAGCAGAGTTAGGCTTTTGTTAAGCACACAGTTAAAAAAAAAAAAAAAAAAAAAAATTCTGAATAGGAACTTGAGCAGGCAGTTTGTCTATCCTTACTCAACACAAGAGAGACACACTTAATATCCACAGTAGATATTTAATTAAAAGTCTCCCATATAGGTAACTACTAGACCTCCCTTGCTTTAAAAAAAATATTCTATCACTGATGAAAAACCTACACTGTATTTGTTCAGCTTAAGATTTTGTTTTCAGATGTACAGTGTGAGTTTGTTTAGAAGTGAGTTTTGGTGACAGTGGCAGCGTGTTCTCGCTTTCTGATCCAGAATACTCACAAGCTAGAGAAGCAAAATGACCTTGCTTAAATGAACCTGTTTTACCCTTGGTGCTTCAAAGGGAATCAGTTTCTCTGAATATTTCTGACAGAGCAACCTTTATGAAAAAAAATGTTCTATTAAAAGTAGCTCTCACAGAGATGGCAAACACACACAAAATCAGGATATGTGTAAACTGAAATAATTGTTAAATCTCCTGTGCCAGGCTTTAACTAGGGTCTTTAAAATATATTTTTCTACTTGATAATCATGAATATTTTCAGTACCACAACCTCACACTGATTAACTCTTAGCTAACAGTTATAGATTTCAGGGGAACAACACAGTGGCAAAGATGGTCTTGGAAATCAAGCTCCTTGTTTTCCTGACTGATTGAAGCCAATAGTATTCAAGATCCCATCAAACATGAGTCTGAGTCTTGTAGTAGTTTACTTTTCTAAACTTTGTTTTGTCATTCAGTACACAGAAGTCTCAGCTACAGGATCTGCAATAATCAGTGTGTGGAGAGGAAGGGTAGGAGTTAAAGTATCCATTTGGGAGGGTTGTTTGGTTTGTTTTGGGTTTTTAGTTTTTTTGCATATGTAATAACCCAGAGCTGCTCTGTGAAAAAGAAATAAACAAACTCAACCCTTGGAGTAAGTCTTGGAGATTCACAGTAAGGAGGAAAAAATCCTCCAACTCTTCATAGTTATTTATGAACATAAAGATCAGTGTAATCAAAGTACATTCCCCTAAAAATTGCGTAGTCGTAATTATTTGGGTCTAATCAACTATAATTATATTGCTATGCTAAATTAAGTTTTATATTGGTGCAAGTAAACTCTAATTTTATTTATCGTGCCTTTTGGTAACAGATCCCTAATATGTAGTGCTTTGAATTATACACAGCTCGTGGCTGCATCTGTTTCTGCAATATATTCGCACAAAAAGCTCTTGGAAACTCTACAGATAAGATTTGTGGAAAAACACCTGGAAGGATATTATTTAGGAGTGGTCTTTCTTTTTTCTAAAATACAGAGGAAGAACTGAAGACCTACTGGATGCTACTGTTTCTGCAACTAAGGAGCGTTTGGGTTTTTTTTGTTGTCTCTTCCAAGGATCTGTTTTCTGTGTTCATATTGATGTTTACCTCAAAATGAATGAATTTTGATGCAGGGAGTCAAGTTGCTTCGTACACTCTATAAGAATTCAAGAGTCAGTTTCCTTCTCCACTTCTCTTTCATTCACAGATTCCAGAAAGGTTTACAGCAGAAGTTCAGAGCAGTTTATGCTTCCTTATATTCCTCCTATATACATGGAGCAGGAACACCTCCAATTAGATCAAGGCTGCCCAGAACCACATCAAGTCTGATCTTGACTGTCTCCAGGGATGGGGCCTCAACCATGTGCCTGGGCAACCTGTTCCAGTATTCAGCCATTCTTGTTGTAAAGAACTTCTTCCTTATGTCCAACCTGCTCCAGTTTAAAACCATCGTCCCTTGTATGCTTCAGATATTGTAATGTTTCCTTGGCTTTCTGGTTCACGTGTCCCAGAAAGTCGCACTTCCTCCTGAGTGCTGGGCTTTGAATGACCTGTTAATCCAGAAGTCATCAGCACCTACCCCTCCTTATAGCTCCTCCTCTGCTATTGCTCCCATTTCTTCCCTATTTATATCTATCTTAATATTTCTGTTAAGGTTCTGCGATGGGCATTGCCACTGGCACTACATTGCCACATACAGAGAGGTGGTTTCAGGCCAGCTGACCCTTCTGGGGCAGGCAACCCTTCACTGCTCAGGCATTCACACTGCTTAGCCTATCTGCACCAGACATAGAGGATCCAGATGCTGGTTTAACATTTCTCCTACTGATTGAGTCAATCTTAAAGTCATGCAGATAGAAGGAAGCTTTTAAATTAATGATAGCAAAATAAAATTTCTGACTTTTAAAAATGTTCTGCATTTCTGCCTGTTGAAAAGGCTGACTGAAGGACAGTTTTCAGGTAGCTTAAAATGTTTCCTGAAATAACTTGGTCACTTTGGATGACAATACATTCATTTTGAGGTAGACTGTAAAAGAAATAGCAAATTTTATGAAATTAGAATGAAACCTTAGAACTGGACTTTGGCAAAATTGACAAACTTTCTGGAATAAGCAGTTTCTCTCAAGTTGTTTGAGGTTCTATAATAAACAGTACTGTTACATAATTATAAATAACCGAATTCGCTGCTGGAGTTGATTAAAAAGTGTTTTTATAAATCAATGTTAAAAAAACCTGACTCACTCCCTTGCAACTCTGCTAGGCTGATAATAAGGAAGTGGTTACTTTATTGAGCTGAATTCCAGTGTTTCACTAGTATAAAATCCAATTTTGACTTAAATATGCAGAAAAGCAATATTCTTGGCAATAAGACATAGTGCTCTTCCATAGATGTACACAGCTGTGCAGTTCAAAGTGCTGTACAAAAGCATGCTGTGCTGCCTCTGTTTCTTGCACTGGGCCTATAGGCTGGAAGAGCAGGAGAGAATCCATGGTTCTGGAGCTCCACTGCACCATTCCTCTATTGTTTCATTTGTTTTCACTGTACTAGTGCTTTAAAGCTATTCTGTTGCTGATTGAAAAGAGTTTAAGGAGGAGAAAAAAATGTATTGCACTGTTTTGGTCAAGGAAGAGTTTCCAATTTGTCCCCACTCAAGCTCTTGGATGTAATACATTTCATAGAATCATTGAATGATTTGGGTTGAGGGGTGCCTTTAAAGGTCATTTAGTCCACCCTGCCTCTTGTGGAGAGGGGCATCTGTCAGACAGTAATGCTGCTCAGCAAAGGATGCATCATGGACTCCATGCAATTCAATGTGAATTAGTAGACCTTTATTACCTCTTACACCTGTGTTTATAGAGACCAAATACCGAGCACCACGCCTACAAATATTCATCTATTAGCATAACCGAGGCAAGCACCACTCCAGTCATTAGCATAGATAACCTAGGCCACCTGCATCCATTATCTCATGTGAGGGCTGCTGCTGTGCTATGGGAGCCCAGGTAAGACGGTCTGTGTACCATGGATTGTTTTCCTCAACTGTGGGAACCAAGGCCAGACTGCTCATTTTTTCACATTCCCACAGATATCTTTAACTTGACATCTCACTAGGACTAGTAGTTATGTTCCTTGACCTACTTGCCGCTCTTTTTGGACTGCAAGCTCGCATTGCCACCTTATGTCCAGCTTTCTATGCATCACTCTGAGTAAATGAGGTACAAAGAGGCCACAGTTACACATAGGGCAGCCTGCAGTCAGTCCTATTCTTCGTGTACTCTTCCCATGTATCTTGTAGGTAGCCCAACTTGCATAGAGCAGGGTTGCCTAGCTTCTGTGCACTACATTACTGTGTGAGCCACCTACATATTTAGTCTTCTATGAGAACAGCAAAGGCATTTTGTATCCTCACCTCGTTTACTCTTATTTACATCTTGTGATAATTTATTCATATCGCACAATTGCCCTTTCATTTCAATGTTTTAAAGTACTGATATAATATAAATGCATGAAAAAATTGAGTGTAATTCATATGACCTTATTACTGGGACACTAGGGCAGGCTGATTCCCATTCCTGCTGCAAACAGACAGATGAAAAGAGATTAAGTTTATCGGTAAGGCCTTGGACTGCTACTGTGATCAAGAGGCAATTCATGTGTCTCAGAATTTATCTTCCTATTTAGTCTGTTATCCTTCAAAATGGCTAGATCAAAAATGTTACTATCTTGATTTTAGTTTCTCCTGCATGCAGTGGCAGCATCTTTATCTAGCAGATCAATTACCTTCAGGGCAAAGGAGGGCAAGCATTAGAGTTTTTGTTTCTGTACTGGTTTAGAGAAAGGAATCAACACATGGATAACTGAAGGACTATTTAATTATGTCAGTCTGATAAATCATTGGGATGCTTATTTCTGGTTTAAAAATCAGGATAAGTGTTTAAATGATTGCCCAATTTCAAGATAAAGAAAACTGTCCCGATAATAATAATTTTTTAAAAGCTCCTTTTAGCATGTGACATCGTTTTCTGTTGTAGCTTTTTAGGAGTGGGATATAGGGGGAGGAATATTTTTTTTCAAAATTACAGTATCAAAATGTGTTTCTTGGGATAGGTTTACATAATTTACCTTGCTTGTACATATGATCTAGACTGGTGGGAAAAAAAAAATGCCATCAATTTCAGGATTCATGGATGACCATTTTGTTAGGAGCAGCAGCCTCTGGGCTGCTTCTGACATTATCTTTTATTCCTGAGCTTAGCAATG
Source organism: Psilopogon haemacephalus (assembly GCA_013396835.1). Classification (NCBI taxonomy): domain Eukaryota; kingdom Metazoa; phylum Chordata; class Aves; order Piciformes; family Megalaimidae; genus Psilopogon; species Psilopogon haemacephalus. Next base: position 145,326 of record VWZI01015514.1, read on the forward strand.
GTTTTGCTGGTATTTCTACAAATCTTTTTTCAACAAAGAGCAAATTAAGAGAGAAGCCAAAGTGAATTGAAAGCCATAGCAAAAAAAAATTCTACTTTAGAGAGGAATGTGTTAAGTCTCTTCCGATGAGTTTGTCTGATTACTCTCTCATTCTTAACCCCAAGGAAGTACCTGTTCTGAGTGCTACATACTGACTAACAAATAATGGCAAAAAATACCTGGGATAGCAATACGAGAAAGAGATCCATGCGCTTAATTCTTGCATTATTAATGGGCAAGTTTTGGTGTTCAGAATTCAGGGTGTAGCTTTGGAGTTATGGAAATCCTTGTGTTTTGTTTTTATCTCTTTATTCCAACCCTCTTTGTTTCTAAAAGCAAGTTTCTGCTCTTCAGCTCACTTTAGCTATTCAGCAATGCTGTTTAATAATTCAGTTTACTTGAACATGAGACTAAAATAAATACAAGTGAATGGAACTGCATGAAACCTGTCTGTTGGGGCTTTTGTTGTACATATCAGCACTATAAAGGAACAGTTGTGCTCAGTACACTGTTCACAGGCAAAGAGGAGATGTACCTTGCATATACAGGCAGGGATTTATCATAAGGACAACTGAAAAGTTAACAGCTTGAACTGTGTATCATGCTCTATTCTTCCTCACACTAGGATCCAGTTGGGGTAATTTGAATATTTGCTAATGTTTTTACACATTTTGCTGTCTTTAGTGGAATTTCCAGATGTATGCAGTTTCTTATATATGTGTTAGAGCATTTTCTTCTCTTTTCTGATACCTCTAAATGTCTGGATACCTTTAGCCATGGATAAATTGTTTATAGCTATGGGATGTCCTGTGTCAAGCCGTGTCACACTCTGTGTCAACTCATGCTCTCTTCCCTGGACTGCATTGTGTGTGTCCCCTTCTCTGAGTCCTGGATCTGGTACCAGCCCATGCTTCTCTATGCTGTGTTATGATGTTGGATATAAATATCTCCATCTCCATAGAATGACTGCTTGTTATCTCTCTCTGCACTGAACTAGGGTTGTAACTCACAAAGATAAACAAAAGTAAACCGAATTTGCCACAGATGTCTGATCAGTTGGGGAAACTGCTGTTACAATTAAACCAAATAAAGAAAAGACATTGCTCTCTACAACTATCTGAAGAGACATTATGGAGAGACTGGTGCTGGTCTCTTCTCACAGGTGATTGGAGACAGAACAAGGAGGAATGGCCTTAAGATGAGACTGGGTAGGTTTAGGTTGGACATTAGGAAAAAGTTTTTTGTGGAGAGAGTGGTCAGACACTGGAATGAGCTGCCTGGGGAGGTGGTGGAGTCACCAACCCTAGATGTGTTTAAAGGTGGTTTGGATGTGGTGCTTAGGGATATCATAGAATCATAGAATGGTTTAGGTTGGAAGAGACTTCAAGGATCATCCAGTTCCAACCCCCCACCACAGGCAGGGACACCTCCCACTAGATCAGGTTGCTCAAGACCTCATCCAGCCTGGCCTTGAACACATCCAGGGAGGGAGCAGATACAACCTCCCTGGGCAACCCATTCCAGTTTATGGATATGGTTTAGGTAGACATTCCCAGACATAAAGTACATTATCATTCAGGAAAGGCCAATAGCAGGTACAAATGCTGACAAAATCAGACCAAGCAGTCCATGTAACAAATCAAATGCTGAATTTGACTCAGCAATTAAACAGTTAAATTCAAATAACTACAAAATTTCAACTCAAAAGAGTTGGAATGGAAGTCTAAGATAACTAAACATCTATTAAAAAACAGTTGCTCAAGACACTATTTTTTATATATTTTAGTGCTTGCAATGCAAGGCCAGCAGCAAGTGATCTTTCTGTGCAGGGTACAATACATTTTTATCTTTGATCTGAATCTGACACATGTGAATAAGGCACCAGGGGCTCAGCACGTATAGATTGAATGACTGAGGAGACAAATTCAAAATCCATGTCAGCCAGAGCTTCCCACGAGTGTCAGAGGCATGATATTGCTACAGATTATATATACACTTTAACAGGGCACCTCTTATACTGAAGCAATATATGCCCAATATTGAGTTGACCTACAACTTTTGGTAAGCTCAAACTTAATAAAAGATTAAAGCTTTTGAAATGTCAGACTTTATGGACAGAAAGAAAGAGAAATGAATGGAGAAGAGCAGTGAATGCTTTCCTTCCTTTGCTGTGCAGTTAACTGTGGAGTTACTGGATGGGAGGAAGAAACAAATGTTCAATACTATGATAAAATTTTAAGGGAAATAGATGAATACAGATTTAGAAACAGCTTAATGACCAGGTATGACATGGAAAGAAGTTTGGTGACACTAATTCTAGCTGTTCTGAGCACTTAAAAAATATATTTCTACTAAAATTACCTAAAGAAAAGTAAATTTTCCATTCAGAGTGTGACAAAAGAGGAAGTTATTATTAATTTTACAATGTCTTCTATGTTTATTTACTCTCTCTTTCACTATGGTACCTGAACAGATAGTTAATTTCTCTAAGAGAGAAATAATTTCTCAAGATTTAGTTCTTCTTTCTGACCTCTGTTGAAAACATTTGTCTTGATGGTTTGCCCAAGTGTAAAAACTTATATTTTAGGAAGCTTAATTGTGAGGTATCCTACTTTATTCAGCAGTAAAAAAACACTAATGTGGATCTCCTGGAAAGCTGCATCGATTCCTTCCAGTGTCCCAGGTTCTCTTGTCAATTTGGGCCATTTAGTTTCCTCATCCACACAGTGCCCATCTGTGGAGCATAAACAACAGTAAGAAAAACCACTGCATTATAAGATGACTGTAAGGTAATGATATCATAAAGTGCTTTTTCTTTCCACCTACCATTAGGTGCATGTGCACGAGTAGGATTTATGAAAATAGCTCAAAATGCATCTTCACCTTATTTTATACTGCTCTAAAACACCATAAAGTAGCAGCAGCTATTTCAAGTAACCCATAACTTACAAAAGAAGTGTGAGGATAAGGCATAGATGGCACAAACAGTAGTGATCAGGATCAAGTAAGAAACAGAATAAATGTTCTGATACCTCAGCACCTTTAATGTAGCTTAGTTCCAGAAACTAGTAGTTCAGCATTTTCCAAAGGATGTCTCATTTTCCATCTCTGTTTGTTCCAGTTTGTGGGAGAACTCCAGAGGCTCCTGAGATACATTTTGGCTCTCTAACAGGTGATGATTTGAAATTCTCTCACATATTTTCTAATCTTTGTACAGCACTGGAGATGTTCCCACAATGGTATAAGGAACAAATGAAGGTGGCTAGCTCAGAAGCAGGGCAGAAAGCTTCTGCTCATTAGCCTCCTACACAGGTTTGCTTAGAAATGCCACAGATGAATTCTAGTGCTATCACTGCCTTTCTTCTGACAGAAAAAAAAAAAAAAATCAAGAGTAGAGCTGATGTCAGAAAAAGACACAGTATGCAATTGATGACTGCCAAAGGTAGATTTTGATAACTAATAATAGAAAGGTCATAGATGAAAATGCAATAGCTAATACGTCATTTTCCCAGAAACTAAGTAGCTGACACAGGTTATCATGGACATCTGTAATAGTTTCAGTCTAGAAATTGTGGGCAGACTCTTGTCATTTAGGTCTTTCTGTGATCTATTTACTCATCCCTCTGGTAAAGCAATAAAAATTCTTCTTCTCTAGAAGTCATACAGAAAATAGCAAATATAAGAGCAACGATGTGACATCCTGTCACAGCCTGTGATTTGTTAGGTAGACTTTCTTGTGGACTGTTTTTGGGAAGATGGCATTAAATAAACATATTTGCAAAAGGAGGATTTACTCTCCTTAAGCGGTTTTCTAATAAATCATTGGTAGAATCACAGAATTGTAGAATCAGTCAGGGTTGGAAGGGACCACAAGGATCATCTAGTTCCAACCCCCCTGCCATGGGCAGGGACACCCTACCCTAGATTAGGCTGCCCACAGCCTCATCCAGCCTGGCCTTAAACACCTCCCGTGACGGGGCCCCAACCACCTCCGTGGGCAAACCATTCCAGGCTCTCACCACTCTCATGGTGAACAACTTCCTTCTCACATCGAATCTGAATCTTCCTACCTCCAGCTTTGCTCTGTTCCCCCTAGTCCTGTCACTACCTGATGGACTCAAATGTCCCTCCCCAGCTTTTCTGTAGGCCCCCTTCAGATACTTGAAGGCTGCAATAAGGCAATCTTGGAGCCTCCTCTTCTGCAAACTGAACAGCCCCAACTCTTTCAGTCTGTCCTCATAGCAGAGGTGCTCCAACCCTCTGATCATACTGGTGGCCCTTCTCTGGACATGCCCCAGCATGTCCACATCCCTCCTGTAATAGGGGCTCCAATACTGGACCAGTACTCCAGGTAGTCTTTGGGCTGTTTTTCTGGGTTCTATGTCATTTACAGCCATCCTAAAAAAAGTATTATAGAAATTGTGGTTACCTGCTACTGCAGCTCTTGATAGTATTGACAAGACATCACGACATACACAGAATGTGTATTTTGGTCATTAAAAATACATCACAGAAGGTGAGTAATTAGCAATGTGTCCTGTCCAGTGAAGATCTGGAAGAGCAACTCTCTCTTCTTTGTGACAAAAAGCTTGCTGATGCTAACAATAAGGCTTAAACAGGGCCTTTGAGCCAAGCAAATGATACAGGGAAAGTTCAAGCGTAACCTCTCAAGAAGGGATTTTTCACCAGGTTTTGACAACAACTTTTCTTAGAAAAGTTCAGCGTGACTGAAATACTGCTGTTGTTTAGCCTAAATGAGGACTGAGCTTCTTTTCTTTTGTCTACGTTTGAAGAAGTGAGAATTTGACGACATCCTTAAAGCATCTCTGGGTCCATCTCTTGTGGATAAGGATCAAATGCCAATCTGTACCTCTTTATGAAACATCTTTAAACTGTAGCTTCTTCATACTACCTTGTGCATGTATTTGCTAGGCATTTCATCTAAGCATCAAATTACTTTTTCCCATTTAGTGTACAGTCAGGATTTAATGTTTTTATACTTACACTCTAGAGCCATAGAGATGGCACATTGGTGGCACTGGTTGTATGCGCTCTGTTTTCCTTGCTGTACAAAATATGAAAAGATGTAATCTAGCAGAGCTGAAGTCCTTTGTATAAAAATACCTCCTGAATCACCAATTTAGACTTCTTTTAGAGGCTTTATCTTGAGACATTTAGTTGCACATGTCATTGTTGATATTGTTCTGAGGATATTACAGATTTGCTTTTGCTTCTGCAAAAACATCTTTTAGTTGCAAAAATAATGATCTGGCATGGAATTAGGGAAGCAGAAACCTCAGCACCTTTAAAGTAGATTTGTTCCCAAATTGGGAGTTGAACTTTTCCTGGGGAAGCAACTTGTCAATTTGGCCAGCAGAAACACAGGTGTCTAAAATAACTGCTGCTTTTGTCATTAATCTTGTGAGCTTTAATTAAAAATTAATCTATCTTTATATTGCTACCACAAACTTCTATAATTGCAGCTATTTTTCAGCCTTTTGAATTATTCCAATTTACTTTGGCCTTGATTGTTTTATTTGACTGAAATATGTGACCGTGGATTGAGTTTTATTACAGATAGCAATAGGCAGGAAATTAGGGTTAGACTGGATAGCAAGAATATTTGGAAGAAGCCCTGAAATTATTGATGCCTGAGAATACTCCCACATACATATTTTAGAATGTAGAACATTATACTAGATTTTAATCAAATGCAGATGAGATTAGAAAAATTAGAATTGTCATCCCATGGGAAACTTCTTAGAACAGGTGTAGAATTGTTGTGAAACCAACAGATGCAAATTTCTCAACAGACTATTCACTCTTTGTGGGTAGATCGAAGAGGAATAACAACCTGAGGGTTGTTCACATGCAAAGCTCTCCCTTGATGAAGCCTCTGCAGGAAACTTCAAATTAGAGTACATTGGCAACTTCATGAACAACACCAGGGAAATCTTTCACCTCCAGAAGTCTATATCTGTCACTCAGGAAAACAGAAGAGTTGAATTCCCCTGACTAAAGAGGTAACAAACTGCCAAACAGATGGTGGCCAGCTTCCAGCAGCTGCCCAGGAACACTGCCCTCCTGGAAAACTCATAAGAGGTTAGGATAGGTTTACCAGTTGAGCATCTTGGAAAGTTATGTACATCCAAGACATTAAATTCTGTTTTCTTTTAAGTGTTTTCGTATTGAATTAACTTTTGTTGGGTTTTTTTAAGGCTGTGTGGTCGTTAGTCATCATTACCTTTTTTCCCAGATGAAGAGAATCACAGACGTAGTCAGAATACCTGAGCTAACCATGGCTCTCCACAGCAGAGGGTGGCTCAGGGCCCTGCTGATGAGATGGAAAAACATGTTAATTAGCCTTACAAAAATTGTGAGGCTCAAGGTCTGTAAGATTTTCTCAAGGACAGCAGAAAGGGAGAGAAGTGCTATTAGCCTAGAGATGGTGGTATGGGTTTTCAGGCATATGACTTTGTCCCTCACAAGGACAAAAATTGGTATGGTGGCTGTAAAGATATTTTTGTTTCTTCCAAAACCTGAAATGCTTGCCTCAATCGTCCACTCCATCTGTCCTCGTAGTTGCTGTTTTTGTGATCCCTTCCCCTCTAACTTAGTCTTCCATGCCAAAAAAAAGATGAATAACGGTGGCGTATTAGTATATCTCTCTGCATCTGGGGAAGTGCATCTGTTGGCTTAGGCCTTGGAGACAAAATGCTGTGATGCATCTGGATTAGCAAATAAAATTACCTAGCAGAAGTAAAGAAAATACTTATATTTTTACATATACTGCACTTACTGTGCTTGAATGGCTTTATATTCTTCTGTGCGAGGCTTCATTGCTACTGCAAACAAGTTTGTTCTGTAAATACCCATTTTATATGCATAGAGACTGTGTATATAGATATTTTCAAGTTTTCCAGCAGGACTTCTTCAGAGGAACCCCAGAAAACTGAAACATCTTTTAAAACACTGGATTTTTTTTCACATCTGTTAGTGCACTATAACAAAGAATCTGTAATTTACTTTTCTAGTATGCACAACTTCAGATTTTATATCTCTGGAGGAAAATAATTTTATAAAATGCCAGCATTTTACCCTGCTTTTTATTTTCATTGTTTTGTTTTTTTGTTTGTTTGTTTGTTTTAATATATGGCTGGTGTCTTCTGAGAGGAATAAATCAAATGATAAGCGTACTTCTTACATTCGCTTTTTTGGAACCACTTTTCATATTGGATTAATAATACTTCAGTATTTTTTAATATGCCATACATTTCAAATATTTCATTGTAATATGTAAGAGCAACTCTTGGGTTTATAAGGAATAATTTTAATTTCATTTCCTAACATCTCAAGATGCGTATGTATTGTTGGAAAGCTAATCATTTCTAGCTGCTCAAGGACTGCTGAGGGATTATTGTTTTTTAATTGATATTTAAAGACTGGAATATTCACATGCTGATATTTCCTCGCAGTAGCAACTCAATTAATAGCACTGTAAGTGAATCATGTAGGGATTAAAAAAAATGCTTTACTACTTTGTACTCCATCTTTTTGGAAGATACAAGCTAGCATTCGGATAGGTCTGCCCAAATTTAATCTCTAAGCCCAAATAAAGAATTTGTGCTGCTAGTTGCTGCAGGGGATGCTTTGTGCAGTATTACAACAGGTTATTGAGAAAACTACAGTTTGAGTTGCCTATTGGTGCCTTCTCTATGGACAGCAAAATGTCAGTTCCTATTAGCAGGCTCTTGACCTTGGACAATCCCAAATGAGCGTATTACTGCTGCTAATTACCTGTGTCTTAAACACAGTAACTCTGAAACAGAGCAAAAGAGCATAGCAATTTCAGCACAGCAAAACCTTTAATGTTTACTGATTTTTTTTTTAAATTTTTTTTTTTTTTGCTGGTGCAGTCAAGTCACAACATACCTCAAGAAAAGATCTTATCAAAGAGAATTTGGGACTGTAGTGGGCCCAAATTTTATCTGCTACAACCAAAAGTATGTTACTCCTCTATACCCATTCTCCGCTGGCTGATGCAGAAAAAGGTTCAGAATTTTTACTGGGATCTTGCATGCCTTTTGATGCATTTTTTATTTACTGGTTCACATTTTCCCTTAAGACTGGATGCAATGAGGTGCTGGGATCCAGACCTCATAAACAGGTGGAAAGACTCTGCAACTTTAAAGAGCTTCGAATCACATGCATAGGTAATAAATAATAAATGTATAGAAATTCCAAAAGAAATGTAAAGAACTTGAAGTCTTGCAATGTTAAAAAGAATGCATTGAAAAATCATGGTATTTAAAGTCTTAAAGAGAATCACACAATCACAGAATGTTAGGGGCTAGAAGGGACCTCAAAAGATCATCCAGTCCAACCCACCTGCCAGAGCAGGATCACTTTGAGCAGATCACACTGGATTGTATTCAGGCAGGTCTTGAATATCCCCGGAGAGGGAGATTCCATAACCCCCCTGGGAAGCATGTTCCAGTGTTCTGTCACAGAGAAAAAAAATCCTCCTCATGTTTACATGGAACTTCCTGTGCCTCAAGTTCCACCCATTGCCCCTTGTCTTGTTGTTGGGCATCACTGAGAAGAGCCTGGCCCCATCCCCTTGGCACTCACCCTTTATAGATTTCTGAAATGTGAAGAGTTTTTCAAAGCCTGTTAAAAAGAAAGATCTTGAGATCATTTCTTCTTCCCCAATGACTAGAACAGTGGGTTTGACCTAAGGTTAAGACAATTACTGAGAATTGTTTTCAACATTATTTTTAACATCTGTAATGGGGTGGGTGTCTTACAAAAGGTGAATTAGCTACTCCTCATTCTAGCACTGAGGTGCAGCTATGAATGGAGAAAGTACCAGTAGATGGTGCTCAAGAATATGCGGTCTTGTTTCTGGTTTTGATTCTGGGCCAGCTAATCTACTCACATAGTTATGTGTGAGCAGCTTTCTGCATAACCTGCGGAGTGCCTTGAAAAACCAGCCAGATCTCAAGAGAAATCCTATAATCCTCTGCATCCTGTACATCCTAAATAATGTCTGGAAACCTCTGGGTCATGATCTCCCCACATGTAGGGTCAGTGCAATTCTTTCTTCTTTTGTCAGGTCTGAGATGAATCAGTAGCAAGTCATGATTGGTGTTGTCAAGCACTGCTGACAAATTTGACAGTGAGGGCACTGCTGATTGCTTTAAAACCATATTTTTATCTTAAAAAAAAAAAAGGGGGGGGGGGGGAAGTATTTCTTGGTTTATTCATAGCATTTCTTTCCTGGTGAATTGTGTCAGTGAGAGGTTTCTAGGCTTTATAGAAGATGTTGCCTGTGCTGAAAAGCACAACAGCTTTCTCAGTTCATTCTGACTATGAATTTGATATCAGCAATCTCTGTAAAAGGCTCCTCAATGTTACAGACAGGCCTAAAAATATATAGGGGAAAAAAGCAGTTAAATCGCATGGATTTTTTTTTTCTGAATATTTTACTCTTCTCCTATAGTTTGCATCGGAGTGTAGATAAAGAAGGCTCAGTTTCCAAACATATTTCCTGTCAGGGACTATCTAGGGAGCAGCACTACCACAAGCAACTGAAAATATAGGTTTTTTTTCTTTGTTTTTAGAATTTTTTTTCCCCACTGTATTTTTTTAGTTCCATAAATAGCACTGTTTGCACAGAATTGTCTTCCAGGATTTTTCATATCATACATCACTTAGGGCTTATCAAAGTGCTGCCATATGCTGGGAACATGCACACATCTTTAACATCAAGTGAATTACTTTCTCTGATGTGGGGTCTTTTCTTAGTTGTCTTCATGGTTGTATAAAACCCTTGAATGTTTTATGTTTGTGCCAGGTCATAAAACCACACAAGTACAACATGAACATTTCAGTGTGCATGCTGCCTCTATGTTATCCTAGAGTCCTATTTGCTCAGTGTCTTTCAATGTTTGGTCTAAACGTGGTTTCAAATTCAAGCAGTATGGATATTACAGGAGTCAGTGGCAAAGGTGGTGGAATTTCGTTAGCCTTTGCTAACATCCCTTTTCCAGTGTGGTAATCTATGCAACTCATCTGCCAACCATCAGTAATGGTGAATCTGCCCCATGAAATGCAGCCAAAGTCTGTCCACCTTCTGCTTTTTGGATTGGTATGTTGGTAGAAAACCAAGGGAAAGTGGAAGAGTGAAATGCTGTTTGAATGGACATCTGGTGCAGGATCAATTTTCTGCTGCACTTGATTGGTGTAACCATCATTGCCTGTGTCCCTGTGGATGCTGAAGAGACTCTCCATCAAAAATGTGAATGCGTAATTCCTGTCCCTCTGGTAGCTAGACATTTTTCAGGTTACTCTTTCTTTTAGACTGGAAACTGCAAAAAATCAGAATTTCTCAGAGAAGGAGGGTGAATGTAGAAACCAGTGATTTGTGGACAGAAGGTATTCTTATGAAGGCAGTCAAACATTTAGGTGCCTGAAACTGTTAAAATCATTGGGCAGGGTAATGATTAACCAGAAAAAAGCTTTTTGCATTATTTTTCTTAGGTTAGCAGTAATCTAGTCCAAAGGTCCTGACTGGGTGAGAATGTTGATTTAGTACCCTTGTGATTGTGGTTTATGTGTTTCACCCAAAATGAAGGGCATTGTAGATGTATTTTGGGAGTCACAGTTGGACAGAAAGCATTGCAGCATCAGGTGGAGACAGCAGGAGTACAGTCTGGGTCATCATGAATAAATTCAATTGGCAAATTCACTGGAGAAGTGAGGTTCTATCTTACTCTAGTTTTCCATCATAATTGCTGGTATGGTGCTGGATTTAGTTTCAGCTGTAATGAACAGGCTGCCTGCAGTCAAATGTATTATCGACCTGTGCAAAATAACTTAGGAAGCTATGGGAGGGACTAAGTTTTTTTAGTATCGAGTACTTTATTGTGTGGATTGAAGACACATTTGTGGGCTCTCAGAAGCCTTAATGGCCTATTTGAAAATATGTATTTTCATACATTCTCTGTCCAAACATCTAATCTGAAAATTACTGCCTGTTTTACTTGCATAAAGCATTTTTATGAGAAAATTTATCATAGCTCTTGCTGCTAGAGCATGTACAACAGATTGTCTGAAACACATCCCTAGACTTGTCATTGAGATGCATTTTCCCTGTTTCAGCATGAAGAATTTTCTTTGATTATGACAGTAAATTTAAAACTGGATGATAGAAAGATCATATAATATTTGAATACCTTCTGACTAATAAGAGAAAATATAATTGAAAATGGAAATTATCAATACTGTGACAAGTAGTCACAGAATGCAAGACTGGGAAAGAGTAGTCTTCTGCAATCTTAGGTAGTCCTGTAAAAATATATTAGAAGTGGGTCCACAGCTCATATACTCTTCTTATTCCATGAAGTGGAAAACATGCTTAGGCCATGAAAATTTTTATTTCACAGAACCACGGAATGCTAAGGATTGGAAGAGATCACTTAGAGTAGGTTACACAGGAACACATCCAAGTGGGTTTTGAATGTCTCCAGAGGAGACTCCACAACCTCTCTGGACAGCCTGTTCCAGTACTCTGTCACTCTCCCACTGAAAATGTTTTTTCTTTCTGTGCATGTGGAACCTCCTATTCTTCAGTTTGCATCTGCTGCCCCTTGTCCTATCATTGGACATGAGTAAGAAGAGCCTGGCTCCATCCTTCTGAAACTCATGCTTCATGTATTTATAAACATTAATGAGGTCACCTCTCAGACTCCTCTTCTCCAAGCTAGGGAGACTCAGCTCCTTCAGCCTTTCCTCACAGGGGAGACATTCCATTCCCTTAATCATCTTTGTGGCTCTGCCATGGAGTCTTTGAAGCAGTTCCCTGTCCTTCTTGAACTGAGGAGGCCAAAAGTGGATAAAATATTCCAGATGTGGCCTTACCAGGACAGGGCAGAAGGGGAGGAGAATGTCTCTCAACTCTGTAACAGGTCGCACTCGACAGTTAATTCTCATTATGCTAACTACTAAACCAGGGTATTTATCTTTCTGACAGCTGAACCTTCTGCATCATTTTTTTGGGAAAACCTTTCGTCTATTTTGTGTATTCTCTCAGGGCAACGATGAGGAATGGCTTCTTTATGATCATCGGTAATTATTGTTTAATGGAGTACTACAATGTTCTATGGTAATGTTCTGGCTGCATATCTATGAGGGAGAAAAAAAGAAAGCAACACATAATATATTGCTATGCAATATAGCTTGGCTGTGGCATTATATATTTTTAATTTTTTTTACTGACTTTTGGGGTATGTTACATCTGGGTGCATGTGTCATTGCACATTTGCAACACTCTCAATAAAACACATTTTTGTGCAAACTGGAGAGCTCAAAAATGTGGTTCTATGCATCAGTTCAATTTCAGTCTTCTTCAAATTTGAAAAGGTGGTGCTTCTCCTCTGTGTAAGATAATTCTTATTAGATGTTGCATATCTAATATTATACTCAGAGGTATAGGCTGGATCTCATTTTTAAAGGTACATAGATGGTAAAGACTCTTTGACAGTGAAAGTTAAGAATAGGAGTGGACAGAAGGAATTCAACAAGATTTAAAGGCAGATCCTACTAGCAACCCACTAAGTATAAATTAACACTTTGATCTGTATAGAAGGTAATAAATATAAGATCATTAAACCAAACACTGACCAGGGCAAGGCTTAAACAGATGATAAGCACACAGGAGCATTGGACTTTGGTGGATTGGGCTGTCAGCTTGATACATCTGCTTTCTGACCACTGTGTCCTCTTTTCTCAACAAGTTTGTCTGTCTGAATCTTCCCACTTTGAACACCTGACTGTGTGTAACTTATTTGACATTCATATTATTCTTGTGAGAGACAAAGATCAAGAAGACTAAGTGACTAAACGCAGGTCTTAGTTTTTTTTGGTGTTTGAAATCAGTTTAAAACTCTGAATTCCTGGCATCAAAGAGTATTTTATAAACTAGGGCATCTCAGCCTCAATCCTTTTAGTTTGTTTCTTTCCATACTTGATAGCTCCAATTATTTTCCTAATTCGATAGTACAGTATTTCTTTGAGAGCAGTTCAACATTCTACCATTGCCTTTGCCCAGAGAGCTTGACTTCAAAAAAACAGAACAGCAGAATTTTTTAAAGTATTTATAAGCCAGAAAGTTTGCTATTTTATTTTCACCATACCTTCAAGTTCAGAAACCTCTGGAAACTCATATAATACCACTGACAAGTGCTATCCTGAATTCTCTTTTCAAGTTTTAGAGCTCTGGTTCGGATTGACATATAATTGACAGTCTTGCAGTCTTTTGAAAAGAAATGTTTTGGTTTTTTTCCTTCCATCCTTCTGTTAAAGTAGGAAATACACAAGGACTTTACTAGACTCGGGTTTTGTTTTTTTCTCTTGCATAAGGTCTGTTATTCCCCCATCTGTAGTGTTTTGGTTTTTTTTAAGTTGGATCAAGATATTAACTATTCAACCTGACAGTCCCTCAGAACCTGGGAAAAAAAATATTATGAAGATTAAAAAGAACTGAAAAAATACTCCTTATTTCAAAGAGAACGTGAAATTTTGGATGAAAGTTTTATCTGACTTATTTTGATTATTTGTAACATCACAGTCTGCTATGCTAAAGGAGATTTATTCTCCCGATTTAAATAGCAAAACTGAGTCAGACTTTTCAGAACTAAATTGACTAGTAGATGAGCTTGAAAGAAGAGGTAGGTTTTAGACAATGCTTTCAGGGGAAGAAAGATTAATCATCTGCTCTTGTTCTAAAAGCAATAGCTCAAGCATTGGAGGCCAAGGCTGTGATTGCTTGTTATCATCCTGAAAGCATTTCTCTTACTTACCATGGGGTAGAGGTATGGATGAAGACAAACCACGCAGGGGCAAAGCTCCCACCCTAAACTGAAACCAGGTGAATTCGAAGTCATTGGAATAAAATATGCTGAACTGGAACCACTGAAATCTGACCCAAGGCACATGGAAGTTGCTAGGAACCTTTCAGCTAATGTTATTAGATTTTGCACTGGAAGCTTGCAGCTACTTGATTGATACTGAAGGCAGTAAAGGCAATCATACGAGAGTAACCAGGGACCAATTCTTCTTTTTTCTCTTTTCCAAAGTAGGAAAATTGCCTAATTCTAACTGTCGGAACCAAAGTTTGTTGAAATCAATAGTAGTCTGTCTAAGAAAGAGCTAGCGAACAGCATAACAGCGACAAATAGCAGCTGCATTATGTACCTTGCTTCAGGTCCTTCTGGAATGAAAGCCACTAAAAATAGACACAGCGCTGTGCTAAAAGTTAGCCCAGTGAGCATACCCTGGTCTTATCATTGTAAAATTGCTTTCTTACCAGTAGGGGAATTTGATTCCTTGTCTGTGCCAGGGGGAGGAAAACAAACAAAATTCTTTATAATTTCTGGACTCGCTTGTGTTTTTGTACTTGAGACAGGGAGCAGTCAGAAGACTACTCAGAAGAGCAGTTTCTGTATTTCATCTAAAAAATTAGGAGAATAATGACAACATCCAGCAAGAAATGTTGTGGGGGAAAAAAACCCAGAAGCTAAATGGCAGGATAACTGTCCTCAGTTGGTGTTTGGATTTAAATAAAGAGGGCGAAACAGACACCAACAGGTAGCTGAAAGACATCACAAAGCCTCAACATGAACAAAACCTAGACTGTGCAGTGGAACTCATACATCATTTGAGACTATTAAGTTGACTCCACCAATTTTGGCTCCACAAAACAAAGCTGACAAAAACAAACAAACAAACAAAAATGTTCAATACTGCAAAACACACACTGGAGATTTATCATATATGTCTTTTGGCAGTAACAGCTACTTTACAAATGCTGCTGCTGATTCTCATGCAGATGAGGCAATTTTAAAAATAAAAGTGCATCAGCAATTTATGCTTCTCAGAGTTAATAAAGTTATTTTATTAATGGAAAAAAAACTCTCTGTGCTGGACTTCAGAACCTATTGATTTTATTTGGGTAGCACAGTGTCAGATTTCTAAAGGCAGGAGTTCAGGAGAGCTGATGCAGCAAAAAGAAAGGTAGTATCTCTTAGAAAAATGTAATTATCTTGACACTAAAACCGCATCTTATTTTAAAAATTAATCTCCATTTTAAAAATAGGCAATGTCTAAAAGTTGAAATGCCTGTCATGTATTATTGGCTAATCTGAAATGAAACTGCAGGCAAGGATGATTGATTACACCTAAAGCAAAGAGTCGTGATAAGATAATAAATGTGGTTTGACAGTAAAATATATGACTGAGAAAGAAACATAAGTTGGGACTCCAGAAGTGAATGTTCTCATCAAAATACAAGTAGAAGTGTGAAGCTCAAATGAAATCTGAAGATATTTGATGCTCTAACTTATGTTGGATGGTAAAATCAAAGTTCAGCAGAAAGGAAATAAACCTGGATCAGTGCACAATCATCAATGCTTTTTAACATCATTGTTTTTTCCAGTGTAAGAAGGGAGGAAAGCCTTCAGCTAGTAGCCTCATCTCTCATCCATGAGAAGATGCTTTCAGGTTTTCCCATCTGGGATTTTTGGTTAAGTTTTGGTTGGGGTTTTTTTGGGTTTTTTTTTGTGCTTAAAATGTATTACTTACCATAATATATTATAACACAGAAAGATTGTGTGCTTGTGTGCATAGCGTACATGTGTATACATTATTGTATTCATTAATATATCATAGATAAACACATATAGACTCACTATTCTTCGTAGAAACACAATAAAAGCTGTATCAGAAACAAAATACAGACAATATGTTTGATATTTTGCTTTCCTTTTGGTAGTTAAAGGCTCAAAGGCAGCTCCCTGCTTCTGCAGCAGCAGTAGACCTGTGTGCTGAAGTGATGTCCTGGCACTATTATCCCTGCTTTGTCAGTGTGTAGGAATTATCATTTCTCCCTGTGCATTAGTGTGTGTTTTGATTGCTGATAGTTCTACAGGTGTCATTAAACACACTTTGTTCTCCTGCAGAAGATCAGCCTTGACTTGGAGATGTTAAAGGTAGGACTGTGGGTGTTGTAGCAAAGTATGCGATTAGGAGACTAGGAATAAAGGGATAAGAGACTAATGTGAATAATGTGACTATATTAAGACAACAGCCTGTTATTAAAATATTATTAGCAACCATCTATTTTCTTCTAGTGCAGTTATAATGTTAAATTCTTTTTACTGCCAGGAATGTATTACTGTCACAAAACAGTCAGAGCCTATTTAATCTTCTGTCTGGAAGGTGTTTAATCCTTTAGCATTTTTCCACTTCACATGTGACTTAGAAAAGCTTCCAAAAATCAAAGGATGAACTAAAACTGAATCTCAAGAGTTTTGCACATCAGTAAAGATGAGTGAAAAAGAAAACCAGAGTTCTTGTTAAATCTTTGCATGGACGCCTACAGGATTGCAAGCATAGCAATGCCTGTCTACATAGAGCAGTAGTAAGTAAGAAAGACCTGGAAGTCCTATGGATGGAAAAGCAGTGTATTTATGCAATAGATGAGTAGGAGATGCAGAAGGCGGACAGCATCTGAAGAGTGATGGTGAAAAAATTTATCAGCTTTTATCTCACTGATATTAATTTTCCCAAACAGCAATGAAAATCGGCATTCTTCATGTGTACTGATTATGAGATTTCTTTTACCAGTGAAAGACAGAAGATTTGTGCTTCCTTGTAAGGGTTGGTTCTACATTGATACTGGGGTTTGGATAGCCCTAACTGTAGCTGCTCCTTCCAGATGCTTTTTGTGGGGGGGCTCTCCTGAATAACATCCCTTAGTTGCTTCCTGGCTCATCAAGCACTTGTGCCAGAGCAGCTCTGACAAGGAAAAGGCAAAGCACCTCAGCTTTATCTTGTAGTAGGTCTTCCTAGGCTGGGTGCAGAGATGTTGAGTCCAGAGAGACTTCCCTTTTCTTCAAGGAAAGATCTTGCCCTAGGATTTTGAAGAAGCAAAAAGTTGTCCATGGGACTGGCTGGGAAAAGACTGGAATTATTTGATCTTAAGGTAAAAGGGAATTAACTTGGCTGTAAAAATCTCTCCAGTAAGTTGTTTCTCCTTCTCCTGGAGAATTTATACTAAATGAGCTGGAAGCAGAGACCTGCTTACCATGTGCTGCTATCTCAGTGACATTGAAAAGGCACGCTCGTTTGGTTTCGTGTTAATAAAATAGCTATAAATTAAATTTAATTCTCCCTCCTTCCCTCCTTCCCTATCAGTAACAAGATAGAGTGGCTGAATTGTCTGGCATTTGTGTTTGGGTGAATTTATAGACCAAGAGAAGACAAAGAAATAGAGAAATGTTCTTAGGGGTAATATATTTTGTCTAAGAGGAAAGAAAAGCTTTTCTGGTATTTGCCAGGTGTGCATGTATAGACTACAGTAAAAAGCAGAGTAGGAAATAAATCTTGGGTGTAACAGACCTAGATTCAGATTAGTTCTGTGGATCACATCTTGCTGTTGAAATTCTTCATCAGAATTTTCTGTGCTATAATATTGCAATGAAAATTGATTTATGGACAGAGAGCCTTCAGCATGGCACTCAACTTCAATATCAGAGCCAAAGGTCCTGCCACCAACAAGCAACTGAGAGTTTCTGTTAATGACAGATAGCAAGTTTCACTATTAAGTTTGAATATACTACATAGACCCCTACCTTTCAAAAAAAAAAAAAAAATGCTCTGCAGACATCACTAACACAGAATCAAAAAAATAATATAATTGTAAGGTAAAGAGGTTTGTTTTAGGGCAGTTTTGATTTATCATAATGTCTACTGTCCAAAAGGTTGACAGGACCTTGCTTTTTGCTATTGATGTCATTCAGAAGGTTCATTGTCTCTTTTATATGTGATCAGGTAAGCATCGTCACTCATGCAAACAGGCATCCATACTTGAATTTTACAGCACTGAGAATTTCTGCAGACTGCATCAAATTCATGTATTCTTTGGTGAAAGAAAATATGTTATAGCTAAAATACTAAAACTACATTTAAAAAACACTTTAGGAGTAATTATCCCTCTAAATCTGTATTTCTGAGTTTAAAAGCCAATGCTGTTCTTATCTAATTTTTATTCTAAATGATTGCTTAATACTGTAGTGGGTTTGCAGTGACCTGCCCCCCCACCTTTTTAAGCCCCAGCTAAAACTCAGAAAAACACACTGGAAGTTAATAAATGAAGCTTTATATTTACAGCAATGCAAATATACAAGCAAATATTTACAAGATATAACAGATATTTATAGAAATATACAGTAAAAAGGGTAATAAACACACCACACCCCTCCCAGAGGCCAAAATCCCCAGAAGAGGGTAACCAAACCCCCCTACACCTTTCCCCCCTTTCCCAGCTTTATCTCACCACCTCTTGATGCTGCAGATAAGCTGAAGATCAGAGAGATTAATGATAGGAGAAGAAGTTAGTCGTTTTAGTGATTTTACTCTGAATCTAGCCAGCAAGACCAAGAGACAAAGGAAAAAGCTGCCAGAGCCAGCACAGACCCAAGCCAAACTGGCTCCCAAAGCTGACTGGCTATCTGAATGTTTTTAGAACATTTCTTAAAACAATTTTTTTTTCTCTGTCTCAGTGAAACTTGGTGAAGTGACACTGTGTTGTTTAACTCTCTCTCAGCCAATAGTCTAATTTCTCACTCAAATTCTCCAATTACCTCAAACCAACACAAATACCTAAAGTTTCCACTGATATTTGTAAGCACTGAGCTTGTTTTAAAATTGAACAAGAGTTATTTATGCATAAATTTTGAATTTAAGAATTGTACATAAATGCTTTTTGTAATTCAAGCCTGAGCATGCATGCTGTTGAAGGACCACTAAGAGAGATCCTCTGCTGACCAAATATCTGGGGAACAGACTCCCTGTATGGAAACCAACCTAAGCTATGCAGTATGCATTACCTGGATTATAGTTGACTATCTAGCACAGGCTGAAGAGTTGTCTTTCACCTGTCATTTGGAACCAGACCACACACAAAAGTTATGTTAATTTTGCAAAATACATCTGGCAGCGGTTCTACCTCTTCCTTTTATATACAGGTTTTAGGGATCCCAGAAATCTATCTAAAAGATGCAAATGGAGGTCCTGTCTCTTGCTTTTCACAAAAATGGGTGAATCAGTGTTCTGTCAGAACTAAGCTTATCTCAAATACTCCTTTGAATCTGTTCTAGTCAGGAGGTGTTGAGTTAGTATTCATGGAGATCTGTTGAGAAATGCTATAGTGGTTAAGGCATCCCCATAATCAGAAAGGAAGAAGGGGGCGGGGGGAGAACTTTTTCACTTTGTGTTTGTTTATCTGAATGTTATACTTCGTACAAGGTGAAATAGCCTACAGAGTTACAACATAAAAGATGGAAAAAGCTTAAAGCATTTGATGTGCCTGAATAATGTTGTTGTATTTACATGATATTTAGAGAGGAAATGATATCTCTTTATATTATATGCTTTGGCTACTTAGTGGATTTGCATCTGTTTGGTATTGTCTGGGATGCTATTTTCTGTAATTTGTGTTCTCTTTTTTTCCTGCATAAGATCAGACAAGGTTCCCGTTCATGTATTCTCAACATATATTTCATTGTAATTCGTTGACAAACTACTGATAGATGAAAGAAAAATGCACACTCTTCATCACTGCATTCCCTTATTTTATATTTTTCTTCTTCTCTATGGCTGAGTTCACTGATACCTGGAAGACAAGGAATAGATAGAATGGTTTGTATGTTTTCATTATCTTTCATATAAAGTATTTATTGAAATTTAGTAAATAACATCTGGAAAAGGAGGCATTTTTAAAGAACTTATTCAAAATTTCTATTGTAGCCTACCAAGGAAACACATTAGGATTTTTTCTTTTCTAGCCAGAGTTTTGTGGAGATGTTCTCTGTTGTTGTGAAGGAAAGAAGGTGAGAGAAGTGGCAGTAATATCAGTATTGCCTGAAGTAATTCTGTTAATGACAGGGGGTAATTATGAAATTAACCATGTGTTTTATGCATTTTTAAGTAAACACAGAGTACTAGTTCCACAGGAAATAACTCTGATTTGTAATCATGTAAGAAGGGTCAGAAGGGGTGTACCAAAGATCCATAGAGCTGAGTGCACAGTTTCTTGGCAACAGTAGGTGCTAAAGAGAAATCATAAGCAGAGACTGCACAAAGGGAGTTTTCCACTGGCATGAGGTCCTGGCTTGCAGAATGGTGTGCAACCTCATGAGAAAGGAAACAGAAACTGGGTTTGAACACTGCCTGATCCTTAACATTTCCAGTTAATAGATTCAGGATCAGCTTCTGGATGCCAAATTTGGTTTTATTTTACCCTTTTGGGTGCCAGATCTTGTGAAGTGTTGAATCATAAGCCAAAGCATTTAACTACAGGCTCACATATCTATTTTAACTTCTCTTCTAGTTTTTATTTTGGTTGAAAGAAACAGATTCTTCTCCCACATGTGATCTACTTGTCTGTTGATTTCCTTATTATGTACTATTTCACCAATCTTAGAACAGAACAACATAACCAAACTTTACCATAGTCCCAAAATCTCATGGTGAGAAGAATACAAGGGCATTCTATCCCCCTCCACCATTTCTTATCCCATTGCCAGGGCACAGAACGTTTAGCTTGGATATTATGAAAAATTTCTTTACTGAAAGTGTGGTCAGGAATTGGAATAGGTTTCTCAGGGAAGTGGTGGAGTCACTGTCTTCAGAGGTGTGCAAAAACATCCAGACACAGTACTCTGAGACAAGGTGAGTGGCCTGGAGCTCCTATAAGGAGAGGCTGAGGAAAATGGGGTTGTGTAGCGTGGAGAAGAGGAGGCTCAAGGGAGATCTCATTGCTGTCTACAGCTACCTAGAAGGAGGTTATAGCCAGGTGGGGGTTGGTCTTTTCTCCCAGGCAACCAGCAACAGAACAAGGGGACACAGTCTCCAGTTGTGCTGGGGCAGGTGTACACTAGATATTAAGAGGAAGTTCTTCACAGGGAGATGGATTTGCCATTGGAATGGGCTGCCCAGGGAGGTGGTAGAGTCTTGAACACCTGGAGGTGTTCAAGAAAAAACTGGATGGGGGACTTAGTCTAGTTGATTGGATAGGGCTGGATGATAGCTTGGACTGGATGATCTTGAAGATCTCTTCCAGTCTGGTGCCATGGTAGGCCTGATAGGCCAAAATAGGCCTGAACATATCCTGGCCTGCCCAAACATGTTTTCTGCTCTCCCTCCTGCAGTGAAAAGAAGCAACCACAAGAAAGAGGACAAAGAATAGGACCCACTGAGTCTAAGGACCCTGGCTCGTCCAGACTTGTTTTGCTCCAGTTTATATCCTGTGGTAAACACTTGGCTTGTGCCTGCCTTGTGCAAGGCCTACGTCTTTCCCCATTTTGGGTAAAGCAAGCCTATGGCTTCACCTATTATAGTCAAGCTTGGATAACTGCCATTCTGATTGGCTATTTTGTGTCCAAAACCCATTAGTCTCTGGCTGCATGGATAAAAAGAGATGAGCAGGTAACACAATGTGCTCTGCCATTGTATTCACGCTTGTTTGCCTGCTATTGCCTGCTGCCATTGTTTTATAGCACTATGCTTTGCCAAGCTATAAGATAGCTCTGCTGAGCAGCCTGGAAGCTGCCTGCTTCAAGTTTACCAGGAACAGGCATGATTGCCTCCATGCAATAGGCCTGCACAGCCAGCATGACATCTGTGCTGAGACTGCACATTTCAAGACATCCTGCCTACACCTGAGTCTCCTGCCAAGACAGGAAGTCCTGGAGGTACACAGGTCATCCAGAGAATCCAGGACCAGGTCAGAGATTGTTTACCCCCTATCCTCAACAGCCTGTGAAGCCTGGGAAGAATCAGAAGTCTCAGCAGCCAACAAGACATTGACAGAATTCACTGAAAGTGTTTGGGTACTGTCTGTAGCTGTAGCTAGCCCCATGAGTCAGGAGAGATAATATTTTGTGAGTGAATTAATATCTTAAGCCTCTTGTAATTCACAAGCTGCCTTCTGCCATAACCAGAAAGGAGCTTCCTTGAGTCCATCTAGTGGGCAAGTGGTACAACTGACCGCAAGAACCTTCTCTTCCAGTTCAATTGAGTTTAAATGTTTATATATTTTGCTAGTTATTTCTAGATCTAGTTTATCCTTCATGTAGTGCATTCCATGACCATTGCAGAAGAACCTTATTATTATTAAAATTAGTGGTCAGGCTGACAAAAGTTCTGAATACCAAAATTAATAAACAATATTAATTTTGAAAAAAATATATATCTTGCATAAATTAATTATCCCTCCTTTATACCTGTTTGATTCTATCCAGGGGAAAAAACTCTGAAAGGAAGAGGGGCCCAAGAAAGCTGGTCATTGCTCAAGGATCACCTCCTCCAGGCCCAGGAGCAATGCATCCCAAAAAAGAGGAAGGCAAGTAAGAATGCAAGGAGGCTTGCATGGATGAATGCAGAGCTCCTGGACATGCTCAGACATAAGAAGAAAGCCTACAGAGAGTGGAAGAAAGGACAGGTAACTTGGGACCAATACAAAGATGTTGTGTGTGCAACCAGAGATCAGATTAGGAAAGCTAAAGCACAGCTAGAGTTGAATCTGGCTAGGGATATCAAGGGGAACAAGAAGAATTTCTTCAGGTGTATTAGTGAAAAATAGAGGACTTGGAAGAACGTGGGACCCTTTCAGAAGGGAAATGGAGAGCTGAAGACAGGGGACATGGATAAGGCTGAGGTGCTCTATGACTTCTTTGCCTCAGTCTTCAACCACAATGTCCAAATTCCAGAGGACAAAAGTAAGGACTGGGGGAGTGAACACCTACCCACTGTAATTGAAGATCATGTTCGTGAGAACCTAAGAAGTCTGAACATGCACAAGTCCATGGGGCTTGATGAGATCTACACATGGGTCTTGAGGGAAGTGGCAAATGAAGTTGCTAAACGACTGGCCATTCTATTTGAAAGGTCATGGCAGACTGGTGAATTTCCTGCTGACTGGAAAAGGGCAAATATAACACCCATTTCCAAGAAAGGGAAAAAAATGATGACCCCAGGAACGACAGATCGGTCAGTCTCACCTCTGTGCCTGGCAAAATCATGGGGCAGATCATCTTGAAAGCTCTGCTGTGGCAGGTGGGAAACAAAGCAGAGGTGCCTGATGCCAACCAGCATGGCTTCACCAAGGGCAAATCATGCCTAACAAATTTGATGGCTTTCTATGATGAAGTCACAGCAGCAGTGGACAAGAGAAGGAAAACTGATGTCATCTACCTGGACCTGAGTAAGGCCTTTGACTCTGTCCCACATGACACCCTGGTCACCAAGCTGGAAAAACAGGGACTTGACGGGTGGACAACTCGCTGAATAAGGAATTGGCTGGATGGTTGCACACAGAAAGTGGAGATCAAGGGCACAATGTCCACCTGGAGACCAGTGACAAGTGGCTTCCCTCAGGGGTCAGTGCTGGGACCAGTGCTGTTTAACATCTTTGTCAGTGACATGGACAGAGGAATCGAGTGCACTCTCAGCAAGTTTGCAGATGACACCAAGCTGTGTGGCACAGTTGACTTGCTGGAGGGCAGGGATCCATTCAGAGGGACCTGGACAGGCTGGAGAGGTGGGTCCAGGCCAACCTCATGAAATTTAACAAGGCCAAATGTAAGGTTCTGCACCTGGGTCAGTGCAATCCCAATCACAAATCCAGGCTGAGTGGCAAGTGGCTGGAGAGCAGCTCTGAGGAAAAGGACCTGGGGGTCTGGGTGGATGAGAAGCTCAACATGAGCCTGCACACGCAGCTCAGACAGCAACTGTGTCCTGGGCTGCAGCAAG
Source organism: Psilopogon haemacephalus (assembly GCA_013396835.1). Classification (NCBI taxonomy): domain Eukaryota; kingdom Metazoa; phylum Chordata; class Aves; order Piciformes; family Megalaimidae; genus Psilopogon; species Psilopogon haemacephalus. Next base: position 169,239 of record VWZI01015514.1, read on the forward strand.
AGAAGCATTACCAGCAGGGCAAGGGAGGTGATTCTCCCCCTTTACTCTGCTCTTGTCAGACCCCACCTGGAGTACTGTGTACGGTTCTGGAGTCCCCAGCATAAGAAGGACATGGAAATGCTAGAGAGAGCCCAGAGGAGGGCCACGAAGATGATCAGAGGGCTGGAGCACCTCTACCATGAGGACAGGCTGAGAGAGTTGGGGCTTTTCAGCCTGGAGAAGAGAAGGCTTTGAGGAGACCTTATAGTAACCTTTGAATATCTGAAGGGGGCCTACAGGAGGGCTGGGAGGGACTATTCACAAGGTCTTGTAATGACAGGATGAGGGGTAATGGGTTTAAACTGGGAGAGGGGACATTTAGGTGGGATATTAGGAGGAAGTTCATCACAGTGAGGGTGGTGAGACATTGGAACAGTTTGCCCAGGGAGGTTGTGGCTGCTCCGTCCCTGGGGGTGTTCAAGGCCAGGCTGGATGAGGTCTTGAGCAACCTGTTCTAGTGGGAGGTGTCCCTGCCTATAGCATGGGGTTGGAATTAGATGATCTTTGAGGTCCCTTCCAACAGAAACCGTTATGTGATACTATGATCTAAGATTTAGTAGCTGTAGTGGTGTTAGGTCTAAGGTTGGACTTGATCTTTCCCAACGTTAGCAATTCTACGACTCTGTGAAAATGTTTCAGGATTAAAGGTAGTGGAGTGATCACAAGCGTTGTGAAGTTGTGGTCTCAAGCATTACCTATGATTGTTAACACTATGGAATTAATTTTTAAAAATTATTAGCAGCATTTTATGAGTAGGTTTCTTGATATTGCTCAGTATTTTAGGTTTTTTCCTCCTTCGTGGCTTCTGATGACAACTAGATGGCCACATAGGCAAACTGTCATTTTCCCATCTTTCCATCATCTTCTTCCTACTCTCACTTGCACTCTGCAAGTGCCACAGAACCCCCTGCAGTGCACACATTGCTTTTACTATCCTTATGTGTGAAATTCAGGCTTCTCATGATCTCTGACAATGTTTTATTTGGGAGGATGTAATGCATTCTAATCTATTTTCAAAGTATTGCATAAGGGAACAGGACACTCCTTTGGAGATCAGCAAGGAAAGACCTGTCTCCCTGGAGGCTATATCTGGCTCCACAGCTGGGGTTCATTTATTCCTGCTGGGATTACTGAGAATCTAATAGTACCGACTGATTTTCCTGAGGGGTTAGAACAGAAATGTGTTCTGTTCAGTGTGGCAGGATGCATTAATATATTTTATTTGGCATATTTAGTGTATGAAGAGTCAGAATACGAAGTCAGAAGGGTAAAGCCAGCAACATGTATGTAATGGTTCCTTTTAATGGTAATACACTGTTGCTTTGGTGGCAGTCTATTAATTCCTGGATCAGCTGCTGAATTGTGCAAATTCTGTGTTGTAATGTGATTTTGGCAGGCCAGGGTAATGCCAAAGGAGGAACAGATTTTTATACTAAGAGACAGTGCTGAGTTTGATTTTTTTTTTTTTTTTTTAAAACAAGATTGGCATGAATAAAAAGGTTTTAAGCATTACAGAACATCATAGTTCTAATGATTTCCTTTCATATTCTGCAAATCCTCAATGTTTAGATCCAGACTTAAGTTTTCTATGACAGTTTGTCAGGGTTTGAGAGGGAGAGTAATGAAACCCCCAAATTGCTACAATACTCTTAAGAGGTTCAACCTCTTTGAACCCTGATGCTGAAGCAGAGTAGTACCAGTGATATCTTTCCTATTAAATGAGACCTCCACTAGTGTATTTCTGCTGCTGCTTTTGTCCTAACCAGCCAGGCCAGTGGGAAGACTGTGGACACCTTCTTCATAATGTTCTGATTTTCAGGTAATAAAAGGTGGCACACAAAGAATTAAAGGGAGATAGGTTTTTAAATATAGATTGTAAACACTGATGTAATTATATTGGTTGAGAGTATCCTGTTATTTTTTTAAGCCTATAAGGTGTGAAGCATGAGGCGTTCTTTTTCCATCTACACCTCACATGGTGTGAAGAATAGGACCCCTGCATAGACTCTCAGGTCTCACAGTAATCAGCAGCTGTGCTTGCACTGTTGTGTTATGTGAAAATAGAGCTATTCAGCAGGTGAAATGCAGCTGCCTGGGACTGTCTGAGACCACTGCACAGAGCATAAACTGACTCTGGCTGAGAAAAGCCTTAATGATAACTGCTGCACCTGGACGGTCATGGCTGTTCAAACAAGAAAGCAGCTATTTTCTCCCGATTATTCTCATCACCGCCTTTTTCAGAGAGTTCATGACAGAAGGATCACTGTGGCACTGCAAGGCTACAAGTTCACATCCTCTTCTTCCTTTTCAGAGACCAAAGCTTTGCAAAAGTCACAGGTTCAGAGACTGAGAGATCAGAGAATTTTACACTTACATATAAGTATACATACACAGGCACAAGAGTGAACAAAGAACTGCAGCTGAAAGTGGTGAGACATTAGGAATTCAGACAAAAGCAGGATCATAGCAATAGGTGGAGTCCTGGGGCTCTCTAGAGAACACTCCCTGGTGGATAGTGCTTTGCTGTCAGTATTGCCTCCTCCACCTTCAGTGTGCTGAGAAGCAAAGCCTGGAATCTGTGAAACATAGAGAAGGTGGCATCAGTTTGAGCTGAATTTTAAACAAATTTGTACCAAATTTGGCTATTACCTGTCAACCCTATGTCAACGTGCTGTACAGTACAGATTAATATCTGCAAAGAGTGAAGATCCAGGCTCATTCTTACTACAGTTTTGTTAAAGCCTTTCCCTTGAAATGTGAAATATGAATTTTAAAATGTTCCATAGAAGGTTGCTTTTATTTGATTTACTCCAAAGGAAAACAGAAAGGATTAGATTTTGTTTCAGTGAGTAATTTTATGGCTTAGAATCAAGAAACAACTCAGCATGAGATCCTTATGTTACAACACTCCCTGCAAAATAAATAAATACATATCCAAGAATAAAAGAAATGGCTTATCTTTGGGGCTATAAGAAGCAGTGCATTATATGGATCTAAGAGATTATTTTTACCTGATAGGCCTGGGTTGCTGAGACAGAGTAAGCAATACTTGATGCATTTCTAACATCAATAGATTTTATATGCTGCTGCAACACTTACAGTGGTACAGAAAGCACCACGGAAGAGCTTTTAGGAGCAGAAAAAGCATACTGCTGTGAAAGACTTAAAGAACTCAAATCTGTTTACTATCTCAGGAGGATAGATAATTTGATTGCAATTTAAAAGTATTGTCATGTGGAGAAAATAGTGGGTACCAAACAGACCTTTAATCTTGCTAAGACATGTAGGTGAGAATTATGTCTGGAAGCTGATCTAGGGAAATTCAAATGACAATGTGTGCAAATAATTTTAATTGTAAAGATTAATCTTCAGATTATCAAGAAACAGCAAAGAAAATAGTAGATTGTTTATCTTGGTACCTAAAAATAAAGGCTGATGCTTTAGGAGAAAGATGGTTATGCATTGTTGAGCTTAATACAGGAGTAATCAGATGTAATAGTCAGGAGATTGGATGTGATGAACTAATGGTCTCCTGGCTTTAAGTTTATGAATCCCATGCAGCCAGAATCAAGAAAGAGAAGGATTTGCTTTAGCTCCTGAATGTTGCTGCTGATAAAATGTGCTCAGATGTGATCTCTGCACAAATGGTGTGGCAAACACCATGCTAAAATAGTAGGATAGCTGAAATATTCACATCCCAACATTCTGGTCATCCTTAGCGGTGAAACCCGTCTTGACTGATAGAGATCTGTTTCAAGAGCATAGGCAGAGATGTCCCTCCCAGGCTTATTTTCTGATGGATATGCTTATATGACATTGTTTTCTGAACAACAAACCTAAACTGGTAAGCAATTATGTGAAGTAAAATGAACTGTCACTGTGTCCTGTTTGGTAGTCATCGTGGACTTAATGCCAAGACTACTGTTAGCCTGTTTCAGATCCTTCCATACCAAGAACTTCTGTGGTGTCAGTGGAGAAGGCCAATAGTTATTATCTGCTGCTTTGTTAAATTACATGAAGTAAAACATATTTTACATTTTTTAATTTAAAAACTTGTTTAAGCTTCCATAGGTTGTGTGGACTGCAGCCTTCTGAAGTATGAAAAAACTCCATGTAACTAATTTTTTCCTCATTCTTCCTCATTTTTTTCATGGAGAAAACAGCAAAACTCTGACCAACAGAATATTTCAGTCCCCAAGTGATCCCACAGATGAGCCGTAAGTTAGAAGAATTTATCCAGACAAATGTCTAGGTATTCCATTCATCAAATGAACATCTGTGGGTATTCCATCTCATCCTGCTTTCACACTTTCTTAAACTTTTGTGACACCTCTAGCATTTTCAGGCTCTGTGGAATTTCTCAAGCCCCAGTGCCAGCTCTTGAACTCCACATTGATTTTCTTTAAGGGTATCCTCAAATAAAACATATAAAATAAGCCCATGCCTGAAATTCATGTTCCTGTCAGACACAGTTCTTATGATATATTGCAACAATACATCAGAGAAAAGCAGCCCCAGTGATCTATTACAGTGATACTACACATCCTTGTGGAAGGAATGAGCAGGAGCTCTAAACTGAGAACTTGAACAGCTTTTTCTAGTTATCTTCTGGCATAGGTACTAACATCTACTGCATTTGTCAAATGATAACTGCTAAATTTAACTCCTCATATACTACAGGTGCACTGCTTGGTGATTGTTAAATGCAATTCTGTATTTACAAATATTCAAGATTTTTTTCTTAACAGAAATATCTTCAGCAATTAAGGGCTAAATACTATGTGATGTTGAAAAGGTGCTTTGCATTTAGAAAGGAAGAAGTACAAGATTCTTTTAACTTTATTCCTACTGATGCCATTTGAATGAGAAAAAATAAAAAGCAAATACGGCATTACCCATCAACAGTGTAATAAAAACATAACTATCAACATCTGAAATTTGTAGCTAAACAAGGAAAAGCTTTGGCAACTTACTCTGTTTTTCTTGAGAGAAAAAGTTCCTATAACTCACTGTTACTCCTATGGACTCAACAGTACCAGAAATATTTCTCCTTAGTTATGTTTTATCTGGAAGTTTCCAATGAAAACTGGAGTCTATCTTCCCTTGAAGTCACCTTTTCTCAATAATTGTAGCTCCTTGATATCTGGTTTCACAAACCTGAGTAATCTGAAGAGTCCTCCCAGTTTCCCTCCTGGACTCACACCAGCTGAGTTTTGTGAGGTGGTTCCTGATGTGACAACTTCTATTGCTACCCTGACTCTTTCAGTTTGCATGCTCTGGTGCTAGTAAATAACCAACAGTGTACCTAAATTTCATTATATCCACACATCCTGAAACTTGTGTCTTTAAAATGTTTTCCTGCTCTATAAAAACATCAAATCATAGAATCATAGGTTGGAAGAGACCTCAAACATCATCCAGTTCCAACCCCCCACCATAGGCAGGGTCACCTCCCACTAGACCAGGTTTGTGCTGACCCAGGTGCAGGACCTTACACTTGGCCCACCTCTCCAGCCTGTCCAGGTCCCTCTGGATGTATCCCTGCCCTCCAGCAAGTCGACTGTGCCACACAGCTTGGTGTCATCTGCAAACGTGCTGAGGGTGCACTCGATTCCTCTGTCCACGTCGCTGACAAAGATGTTAAACAGCACTGGTCCCAACACTGACCCTTGAGGGATGCCACTGGTCTCCAGGTGGACATTGTGCCATTGATCACTACTCTGTGTGCGATCATCCAGCCAATTCCTTATCCAGTTATTCCAGTTATGCACTGAACTTTCTCAAAGTAAATAAATGTTTCTCATAATATCACTACAGCACAGTCATCACTGATGGTTATTCTAGCTGAATGCTTGCGTCAATATGGTATCAGTTGTGACACTATGTAAGACTGATAAGTGTTCACTTTTAGACCTCAGCCTCCACTTGCTAAATAAGTGAGTTTTCTGAAACATCTAGAAACACTTATTTCCTTTTGAGGTATCTTTCATATGGACAGAATTGGTACAGTTTGCTTTCCATCTGGAACACGGCTCTGCTTCCTTCAGGCCAAGTTGTGACTGTTGGTGCTGCACAACCTGGGCACTGACATATAACTATGTAAAAAGGTTCTCTTTCTAATTTTCATGAGATATTGCATGACAGAGCCAAGAAAAAAAATATATTCTGGGTACAATCTCAGGCAAAACTTCCATGCTTTCCTGTGGTCCTGAATTACTCAGTGTATTTTAGAGAAAACTTTCTGCCAGTGCTGTTTGAAGGTATTTTGGCCACAGTGCTTTATATTATTTGACTTGCCAGCACAGCCATATTGCACTGGAAATATGTGGAGATCAGAATGAGATCAAGGGAAAACTGTAGGTCTGGTCATTTCTATGTCTTAGGGCTATTTTTCTTCTACAATGAATTTTGAGCCCGTTTTTCCAATTCAGTAGGAAAAGTCAGGCATTAAAGTGGCAGCAGCAAAAAGCTATTACTCAGCTTCTCAGTTTTTGCCATTCCATTGCTTGGAACTGAATTGTGAGAGCATTTTGTCTTATGACCAGTGCATCCCTTTCTTTGTTGCACACATTCACCACAGTCAGTTGACTGTCTTTATGATACTTTCAGTTTCCTACCCATCAGATTTCTTCATACTTTCTGCCTCTCTTTCAAAAAATAAAGGAATGAAAAAGAAGAGGAAATCCGATTTCCAAAAGGAATACAATGTAGAAGGTAATAGCTAAACAGTAGTAGTCCCTTTTGGTTTTCCTCATTTCATTTTTCCTTCAAAGCCACTTGCCTGGTTCTCTTCCAGCCTCTCTATTGTTAGAACAAAATGTTGTACAGTTAAAGGTTCAAACCAAAGGGCTGGTGAAGTGAAGACTATTTCAATTTGACTCCTTGCAACACTTTGCATTTTATGGCACAGCTTTCGCCTTTGATGCAAGAAAACTTTGGGTGAAATCCTTTTCATGCTTCTCCTCCTCCTTTTTTTTGCTTGTTTGGTTGGGCTTTTTTGTTTGGTTGTTGTTGTTAAATTTCTTGACCACTTTTCAACCACTTAAAATATAATTTATTTGTTTTTTATAATGTGGGGTACTATGGGTTTTTTGCTCAGTTGGAAAGACACAATTGTTTTACATCTTCTCAAAAGATGTGAAATAAGAAGCCTTAATTTACTGTTGGGGAGATACATAGTCACATTTAAGACTTTGTATGAATTGATCAATTCATTGTGCTTCCAATTTTAATATATAAGTTTTGAGAGGAGAATATGTACATCTTTATTCAGCATGTATAACACAGTATATAAACTAAATGCAGAAAGCAGCTCAAAAATAACTGAATACAACTTGTACCAGAATTTAGATATCTAAAGATGGGGAAATGATCTAAGTTACTGATTATTGTTCTAGGGGGAAATTTTAAAACAAATGACAGTCATTTTCTTAGGGACACCTTATCTGCCAGCTTTAAATTAACTTGAAGATTTTAATTAGCCTGCAATAGTGAGGTCAGGCAGATGCTATAGTCTCAACTAGACCAATTGGAAAACTAGGAAAAGTCAGTTTGTCACTTCATGAGGGCAGACTAGCTGACATCAGCATTGGCTAGCACTTGCTGGAACAAGCCTTTACTTCTTCCTGTTGCCACCTATCTAGTAGGTTCCTCACGGGGAAAAAAATTACTTAGGTGTAGTCTATATTAGCTTAGCTTCTATTAGCTGATCATGGAACAAGCCAAGATATTTGCCTCTGATTCAGCAGGAGTTATCTGATCTGATTGGCAGTGTGCTTGCTCCAGAAGACAAGAATGCTTTTGATCCTTTGCCCATTTCTGTATTGTGAGAAGCATTAGGTCTGCTCTTGACCACAATGGTAATTGTAGCTGGACCAGCTCTTAGAATAAATATGGACATATAGCTGCCCATGAGCAGAGCAAAACACAGCAATAAATCTTACAAGGAATTGGTCTTCGTAAGATCTTCTTGTCCTGCCCCTTTTCTGGCTAAATTCCTGGAGGGCTCAATTCTGGCCCTGAGACTGCTCTCCTGAGTCCAATAAGTGATTATACATCAGTTTTGCTTACCTGCACTTGGCTCCCTCTAAGCTACTTGTATGTTACTTGGTAGACGAGAAATATTTTTGTGTAGTTCATTCTTCAGTGCCTCCTCTTTCTGCTGATGGTCTTTATATGACTCTTCAGGATACAAAAGGACAGAGGTTAAGCAAACACAAATGCAGAATTTCTACCTATGTAAAACATTTGATACTTTCTTAATGCTTGCCTTCTCTGGACAGTCAGTGTGCACATTGTGAACTTGTCTGTGACATGGATTGAATAGGGACTGCTGAGCGTGGATCTTTGGAAAAAGCAATTGCTGTTGGGACTCTTGCTCTTCAAGATGCATTCTGGGTAGGAGGCTGACACACCACAGTTCAATCAGGATCAAATGGCTCCACAGTGGTCTCTGTAAGTCACAACCTTAACACTAAATCCTTTTCTTAACAGTAGAAATAAAATTAGATTTGTATTTCCTCATTCTGTCTGGGAGTACATACCCAGTTTCTTTTTCTGTGTAATTTCCACTGAATTGTGATTTTTGCTTTTTATTAATTTCTTTCTTGTTTGAAAGTACTTCAGAATTAATATATTTAGAAGAGTATCTCAGATCAGAAGATTTCAGATTAAAACCCACAGACAAAATCTTTGTTCATTTTTGCTTCAGGCTCTAGGTAAATGTGGAGAATCACCATAATAGCAATTATGGGTGGTTATTATTCTTGATTAAAATTAAATTGCAGTTGTCAACTAAAAAGATTTCATTAACACATAAAGACTGTCAGCCTTTCATTTTAAACATCTGCTAGATAAGCATGCCAGTAGCAGTGATGTGAAGTATTTGCCAGATACCTCATCAACAACCCCCTTTGTGTCATCACATGATTGAGACAATATGGTTTGAACTGCTTCATTTTCCAAATCTGACTGTATCTCGCATACTGCATGGATCTTAAAAGTCTTTCTTCAGGTCAAATATAAACATCACAGCATGGCAGAGGCTGAAAGGGACCTTGATAGATCATTTAGTCCAATCCCCCTGCCAGAGCAGTATTACCTATACTAGATCACACAAGAATGTGTCCATGTGGGTTTTGAACATAGCCAATATTTTATGATTATTTAATTTGTCAGATAACGTGTTCTCTGATGATACACTGAAAATATAGTTGGGTTGTATCAGTATCAAATGTATTGATGTTTGGGATCTAAAGGATTTGTCTGACTATTCTTTTCCTGGCCCGGGCTTGTATGTCTGTAAATCTCTTCAATCCTACTGACATCAGTTCAGCAGGCCAACATCTCAGGCTGACATTTTCAAGGGTATTCAGATGTTTACACATCCCTGAGGGCCTCAGACTAACACGAACCACTCTTTTTGAACTTCTGCCTGTACCTCCTCTGTACCACTGTGGAGCGTCATATTCTGATACCAGATGTAAAAAGGATATGCCAGAGTTTGCAGATACTTGCCTGGAGGAAAGAGTAGTTACAGAGACCTCTGGTATGTGATGTACTGTAAGAGATTGGCATTCTGGAACTGTGAGTGTGCTTGAGAGGACAGAATGTTATGAGAAGAAAAAAATCCACTTTTAAGCTATTGTAATGTTAGGGTGTTGATTTTGATATCTTAAAGCCACTTGTAAAGAAGGTCACACAGTCTCATGAAGTGCAAAATTTAGAAACTTTTTGAGGTACTGATGTGGACATGACAATGAATCTAAGTCAGCAAAGGAAATTATTTTACTTAATAGTGTGACATTTTAAAACTACACTTCAAAATCTTGACCCAGCTGTTCCACCTCTCTTGCCTTTTTTAAGCTAGTTGCCAGTACAAATCCAGGCTGGGCAGTGACTGGCTGGAGAGTAGCCCTGTGGAGAGGGCCTTAGGGGTGCTGGTGGACGAGAAGCTCAACATGAGCCAGCAGTGTGCACTTGGAGCCCAGAAAGCCAACCAGATCCTGGGCTGAACCAGGAGAAGTGTGGCCACCAGGTCAAGGGAGGTGATTCTCCCCATTTACGCTGCCCCGGTGAGACCCCACCTGGAGTACTGCATCCAGTTCTGAAGCCCCTATTCCAAGAGGGATGTGAATGTGCTGGAGAATGTCCAGAGAAGGGCCATGAGGATGATCAGAGGGCTGGAGCACCTCTCCTACGAGGACAGACTGAAAGAGTTGGGGCTGTGCAGGCTGGAGAAGAGGAGGCTCCCAGGTGACCTTATTGTGGCCTTCCAGTATCTGAAGGGGGCCTACAGAAAAGTTGGGGAGGGACTTTTTAGGCTCTCAGGGAGTGAGAGGACTAGGGGGAATGGAGCAAAGCTGGAGGTGGGGAGATGAGACTGGATGTGAGGAGGAAGTTGTTCACCATGAGAGTGATGAGGCCCTGGAACAGGCTGCCCAGGGGGGTGGTTGGAGCCACTTCCCTGGTGTTTAAGGCCAGGCTGGATGAGGCTGTGGGCAGCCTAATCTAGGGTAGGGTGTACTTAGCATGGCAGGCGGGGTGGAACTAGATGATCCTTGTGGTCCCTTCCAACCCTGACTGATTCTATGATTCTACTTCCGTAGAATTCTTCCACAAGGATTTTTATTCACAGAGAAGAGATCTACCAGCGAACCTGCCTCCACATCTTAGTACTTGACAGTCAAGTTAATGCTTTTGATTAACTTGGAAATGTTCAGACTGAATGCATAATGTGATACATAATGTGATTATTTATTGATGTACAGAGTGCCTATTCAGGCTCCATGGTGTATTATTATTATGATTGTTTGTTTATTGACTGTTTTCAATACGCCTGACATTTAAAGACCCACAAATCTCTTTGCTAAAAGGTCTGACCTAAAAGCAGCCAGAACTGGCTGTCAGTGGCTGACCACTTCTCTGAGGAGGTAAAGCCACTGTGATTCCAGCAGTGAGATGACTCAGACATCCAGATCAGCGAGGAAAAATAATGACTGTTCATGGCTTGCATCTTTTCAATCAATAGAAATTTCTTAAAAAGCAGGACTTTCAGGATTTGCTTCCATAGTCTTGTAAAAAATTGCAAATAATCTGAAGATTCAGTGCTACTTCCCAAGCTGGCAAGTGGAAGGACTAAAAAACGGGAGAGGGATGAGATGCTTTTCCTCTGATATTTATCTTTAAAATGACTAGTGATGACCTTTCCATCTTCTATGTGATATATCTTGAGCCTTCCCTGATAAGTTTCAGGGCTGCTCCCACGTCGAATATCCACCTCATGCCATGCTCTATGTTTTACTTGCAGTTGCTACCTCACCCTTTCCGTACTGAAACACACCCCACATTTCCAGTGGACTAGGAATCCAAAGGACTTCCAGTAACCCATTCTCAGCTTTTCCCAGCCAACTTTGTCTCTTGAGTGTCTCACACCTCTTGGCTGTCTGTAGATTGTGGTATGTATTTTGTACAGTAGGGAATGTTCATCACTCCTGGTTTCACACTCAGCTCCATCAAAGTTAAATAACTTCAAAGAACTCAGAAGAACAAACTTAAAGAACTCAGAGCTGGGCTTTATATGCAGTTTTGCAGGTGAAACTCATCTCAGTTTTCAACCTAGACAGACATTGCTTTATATTATTGTTTTATAGTACCATTCAAAAGAGAAAATTAAAATCATTGTTGTTCTCTCTAAAATGAAAATGTAGAGTGAAGCACTGCTTTCTGTGTTAACCTGAAGTTCACATGACTCCAGATGTGTCATCAGATGGTTTTATTTCAGTTCAAAAGTGGATATTTTCCCTAATCTCTCTTCCAGTAGCCTCTACTCGGTTAGATCTGTTGTAGATCCTTACGAACAGAGAAAGAATATCCTGAACAAAAAGCACAAAAATTGCTTCCATGTCTCCAAATTTTCTTTTATGGGGAAAAAAAAAATCTTTGTTACACTTATTTATCTAGAGAGGTGTTCTAGTTCACTACATGTGTTCAGTTCTGGCTCTCAGTTCTTTTTGCCAAGTATGTCGTATTAATTTTCTTGTTGCTTTCCAAGGAAGAAGAAAATCTTGCTCATTATGTTTTGAAGCAGTCCAGGTCTCTTCTATCAGTTCTCATACATATATTAAACATGCTGCTTAAAAACACACATGGAGCTTCACCAGTTTAAGGCCATTGAATTGTTTCTTGTAGTAAGAGANGTATGAAAGTGAAGTGCACTTTGAAAGCAGGGAGAAAATGGTCAGAATAGATATGATCTCTTAAACTGCTTAAAATTAACATGTTGTACTGAACCAAAATTAGGCATAATTTTAGCACTTAATAAAACCTGTCAAGAGATGTTTTTAATGAGCTCAGTTCAAATATTTCCACCAAAGGACAGGAATTTTTTTTTCTTCAATTACAAAATATGTTTTAAAGTCTTGAAATATTATTTTTGTATGCTAGCAACGTGAAGCTGGAGGATGATGTTTGTAAGGACAAGACTCATCCTACCTTGGCCTAATATGATTACTTTTTCACATCTTTATCTACATGGAGACACACTCTATCCAAACCAAATAAGTCATGTTTTGTAGGTCTGAACATTCTTTTTATTTTTTTTTCCTCTAAACCCCTAAATCAATGGATTTTAAAATAATTATAGTTTAACAGTTTCACTTTTAACAGGGTAGTAGGTACATAAAGTTCTCTTAAAATCTGGCAGGACAGGTAGTCTACTGATGTATTTTTATTATGAAAGCTTACTGCAAAATGTAAGTCAGTACCATAAATGATTTTAAATATCTATCCTTTTCATTTGTAATTTAATATTACTGTGATTAACACAGATTATGACTGTCTTATGTTATTACTGCCTGACTTTTTCTCTTCCTGATAAACATTTAAATCCCATAGATATGTGCTTAGTACCCTGAAGAATCTATGCATACCTAGTAAACAACTTGTTATCCTACTGCTCTGTTTAGTTCTGAAATTCAGAAGTACTCTTAAAACCATTGTGCAGAGGGTTCTTGACAGCTGAATGATTTTGCATAGCTGGATTTAATAATCTGTTTTTTCATCAGGAGGATAACTTAAGAAAAATCTCAATTCTTGAAAACCAATGTGTTCTTGGGAAAAAAAAAAAAAGGCAGAAAAAGAACCATAGTGAGGCCTTTGTCAGAGATGAAATGCTGTCTCTATCTTCTCCGTGGCTAGCTGCATATCTGTACAAATAAATTCACAGTAAAGTGAAAAGAAACCAGATGCTATTGTGCAAATAACAGCTTTCCTTTAAAGAAGCATTATGGCAGAATAGAAGAATATGAGATTCCAGTTCAGTGGACTAGTGGTGAACTCCCTTGTGTAAACTAGGTCTATGAAACTGCATAAGGTCAAATAGAAGAATCCATTTAGGAGCTTATTTAATTAAAGTTTCGTTGCTGAGGTCCGCAAGTTTCAATAAATAGTAAGTAAAGCTATGTGCTCTCAGGAGTGCAGCACACACCTTCAGCAGTCAACATTACAGTAGAAATAATCTCCACAGGAATTACTTTCTAGATATCATTAGTAGAATATTGGATAGTACATTTATTGTTCTGTGTGAATCTGCATATCTCCAAGGGCAAGAGTTCTTGCTAAACGGTGAATATTTATGTGGAAACAATCCAAATTGTCTTATAGTCAGGAGGTTTTCTACCATAGCTACAGAAAACTTCTCCTCCAAAAAACCCAATCTAATGCACAAACACCTCCTTTCCCCCCTGCCCCCAAATAAAGGTATTCTGTATGATAGAATCATAGAATGGTTTTGGTTGGAAGTAACCTCAAAGGTCATCCAATTCTAACCCCCTGCCACAGACAGGGACACTTCCTACTAGAACAGGTCACTCAAGGCCTCATCCAGCCTGGCCTTGAACCCCTCCAGGGAGGGAGCAGCCACAACCTCCCTGGGCAACCTATTCCAGTGTCTCACCACCCTCACTGGAAAGAACTTCCTCCTAACATCCCATTTAAATCTCCCCTCTGCCAGTTTAAACCCATTCCCCCTCGTCCTGTCATTACAAGACCTTGTGAACAGCCCCTCCCCAGCCCTCCTGTAGGCCCCCTTCAGATATTCAAAGGCTACTATAAGGTCTCCTCAAAGCCTCCTCTTCCCCAGGCTGAAAAGCCCCAACTCTTTCAGCCTGTCCTCATAGCAGAGGTGCTCCAGCCCTCTGATCATCTTTGTGGCCCTCCTCTGGACTCTCTCCAGCAGTTGCATGTCCTTCAGTTCCATGTCCTTCAGTTCCATGTCCTTCTTGTGCTGGGTTGTGATTGCGTTTCATGAGGTTGGCCTGGGCCCACCTCTCCAGCCTGTCCAGGTCCCTCTGNCACCACTCTCTGCGTGTGACCATCCAGCCAATTCCTTATCCAGCGAGTTGTCCACCCATCAAGTCCCTGTTTTTCCAGTTTGGTGACCAGGGTGTCATGTGGGACAGAGTCAAAGGCCTTACTCAGGTCCAGATAGATGACATCAGTTTTCCTTCCCTTGTCTACTGCTGTTGTGACTTCATCATAGAAAGCCACCAAATTTGTTAGGCATGATTTGCCCTTGGTGAAGTCATGCTGGTTGGCATCAGGCACCTCCGCTTTGTTCTCCATCTGCCACTGCAGAGCCTTCAGGAGAATCTGCCCCATGATTTTGCCAGGCACAGAGGTGAGACCAACTGGTCTGTAGTTCCCAGGGTGTCCTTTTTTTCCTTTCCTGGACTAAAAAAAGACAGGTATTTATGTACTGTAATATTGATATATTTATTACAAAGGTGAAGTTAAGAAATTATTAGAGAGCTTTTTTTCAAGTTAGAAAGCCTTTAGCTAAGTCATCTGCTCTGCACTCTGTCAGAGATGTATCAAAGACTTTTTCAGCATCAAAGAATACAGCTACAGTAAATTTTTTTTACCGTATGTTCTTTGATGTCTTTGCTAGATTTTGATATATTCAGTGACTGACACTTTCCATCAAAACTTAGTCTGATGGATTTCTAAAGACCTTTTCCTTTCATTATACTTTCACAGCTGGATACTTCTGCAGAAGTTTACTAAGCATACATTATGGCCACAGCCAGTGATTTAGTGAACCTGTGATTAGAAATCCTCTTCAGTCATTATGTTTAGCACCTATATAGCTACATGAAAACATGGAGAAGTATTTCTGTTATTTGCCATAGTTCTTAATATTTGAAAGTAGAAATTTAGAGTTTGCAGTGTATTTTGTTATCTTTGTATGGTAATCTCTTAATTTTATTTTTCTGAAGTGGAAAAAAAAATGTACAAAATCTTTAGTACCGCAATATCTAAAACTTTCAGTCACAATAAGTTTGATAGCTACTACAGAGGAGCTCAGGGACCCTATGCTGAGGCTTATAATGTATTTTTAAAGGGCAGACAGACAGGGATCCCTCCTCATCAGACAGGTGCACTTGGTGTGTAGATGGAGCTATTGTCATGCAGTTGTGTGTATGTGCATACTTGTTGCATGACCCTGATGTGTGCTACTTGCCTAACGGACATCTGTGCAACACAAACTGGATAATTTTTTCCAGTAAACTATAGTCCAACATATCAAAAGTTGGATATATTAAGTGACTATAGGAATCAGTATTAACAGAAATGAAAAAAGACATGTTAAATTTATTCCCAGTTCAGGAGGAATTATCGTCACTTTGAGAGCGTTTAGAAAGGTGGAGCAGAATAAAACGAGGGAGAGTACTACTCAATATTGTATTTAGACATCAGCTATCAGACTCCTTAACATATCTGAGTAGGGTTCTGAGAATTACTAAAATAAATATTTGAATTAAGCTTCCAGTAAGTGAAAAGATATTAACTGGTGATGAGAAGAAAGTGAGTTGGTTGTTTTTAGTTTACAGAAGAATTAGATTGAGATCTGAGGATCTGAAGGAAGCATTAGCTGGGAAGAAAACTGTGGAGTTCAAAAACATCCTAAAATTATCGCTGTTTTTTGGTATGTTTAGGAAGTGATCCCACGTTTGCAATACATACTAAGGGTCAGGAAGGAAAAGCAAAAAGCACCCTACCAGAACTTCTGAAATTCTTGCCAGAAAGCGTTATTACATTTTTTTTCAATGAAACTTAAATCAAGGTTGCAAACCTGGGTTAAGGCTGATGTGGTTGTGGTTTGTTTGTCCAAACACTTCTCCCCAGTCAGCTGACAGGAAGCCTTGCCGGGTCGTGTGACTTGTGGAGCAGTCTCTCTAAGTCTCTCTGTTTGCTGCCGTGGAGCAGAGGAATTGTAGAATGGGATCACGAAGTCATTTAGATTTAAAAAATACTTTTAAGATCATCGAGTCCAACTGTCAAATCTGCTGCTGAGTCAATCCATGTCCCTAAGTGCCACAAACTCGTGTGTTTTAAACACTTTCAGAGATAGTGGCTAAACCTCTTCCCTGGACAGTCTGGTCACGTGCTTGAAAACCCTTTTTGGTGAAGAAATTGTTCCTAATGTCCAAACTAAACCTCTCTTGGCACAACTAGAGGACATTTCCTCTTGTCCTATTTGTTGTTAATTGGAAGAAGAGACCAACACACACCTCAGTACAACCTCCTTTCAGGTTAGTTGTAAAAAGCAAGGTTTCCCCTGAGCCTTGTCTTCTCCAGATGAGTTTTCTCAGCTACTCTTCATAAGAACTGTGCTCTAGTCCCTTCACCAGTTTCATTGCCCTTCATTAGACACACTCCAGCACCTCAATATGTTTCTTGTGATGAGGGGATCAAAGCTGAACAGAGGACAGGAAAAGGAAGGTGTCCATATTCCTATCCAGCCTGCAGGGGCAGGGTGTCTGTAAAAGAAGACGTGGCAATTTCTTCAAGGAAAATACTGTTTACTGATGGCCTAGCATTTTCCAAGCTTCCCAGGCCCACACTGTCATGGGCAGAAATATTTATCCCAGTCACAATTCATCAGCATTGGATAGTACACATGAACCCCATGCTCTAAGCTATGTTTCGGAAAAAAAAAATCCTATCTTAAATCATCCTGTTCTTTATATAGAAAATCAATTTGTAACTCAAAAGCATGGGAGTATTATTGAGGATAATAGAGATCAAAAGTGATCATAGGGTATTACAGCAAATGGTGAAATGCCAGTTCCTTACTCTTGGTTTGTCCTGTCTGCCTCTGTTAATATCATGGTTTTACTCCATAGAATTATTTTAAAGGGCATCCTAATTAATTGTAGCTATACCTAGTTAATGGAAAAAGTGATATGGGTCCCCAAACATTTCTGAAGATTTTATCACAGATGATGAGATATTGCATTACACTGAATCCTACTTTAATCATATCTATTTATTCAAAATAGCATCAAATTATTGTGGTTTATTTTTTGTGATTGGTGCTGTTCATTATGCATTTTATACTGAGCACTGCCTGACAAATAAAGCAATAATTAAATGTTTATCCAGCTGCATCAAATGGATATACACAAGCCACACAAGTTATACTATGGCATGGATGGATGGACTATATTTTGGGCTGCTAATTACTACTTCAGCTTTTTTGTTATTAACATAGTGGTAAGCCGAATTCTCGTTTTCTAAAAGAAACATTTTATCTGAGCTTTCTTCTGAATTTTTCAACACCCCTTGCATCCACAGGTTCATTTTATAGTAGGATTTATGTTAGCCTTTTACTTTTCAGATAGATTTAAACAAAATTAATGGAATTCTATGTAATGATTTTTTTTAGCAGAATTTTGTGTAGACACTTTCTTCTGTGACCTTTCCTCTGTCTTTATGTAATGCACTTTAAAATAATGCAGTGATATTTCAGGGGACAGCTTCCTGTGTACCATAAATTGGAACACTCTGAATTTATGCTAAGTGCTGCTCAACTTGTGGACTTTGTCGAGATTTTTATTTTTCTTTTATTTCACTTTCTACTCAGGCCAACCGAGGCCAACATGCAGAGGGATTTTCACTGAAGCTCAGTACACAAACCTGAGCACTGTTATGTACTTCAAGTAAGGAATGTTTATATGGCACCTGGCCCCAGCTGGAGAGTACTTCTATTTACCCTTTCAAACAAAAGAAGTAGGTTTTTGTATTCAGAACCTGTATATCCTACTGGCTTATAGCACCATGGGTCCAAATATAGACTCAGAAAGATGTACCATAGAAGCATTTGATTGTTAGCAGAGAAACTAGCACTGAGTAGGCCAAAAGGCTGGCTTATTCTTTATCTGTTATGACAAGAATAGGGTGATGGAATCTGAGGGAAGATCCAAATTTGACCTCTCTACTGGTGCTGTGCTGCAGAGTTCTCTGCCAAGCTAAATGTGTAAGCGCATAGGGGACATTACAGCTACGTTCTTTGCAGATCTGTGCCAGGGAATTAGATACCTGTGAGCTGGAGACATATGATCTTGTGTCAAGAGATCTGAGGTCAGTATTACACTGACTGTGATGGGACAATGTAAGCTTATAAATGCATGTCAATTTGTCTAATTTTCTACACAGTAGAGTGAATTCTGCCCTATCCGTTTCAAATGATGATGAAGGTTCATAATAATGGGAAGCAAGATGGTAGGAACGTGTGGGTATGTGCCAGTGTTAATAAGGCAATATTTTATGCCATCATTTTTCATTGCTTATCCCAGCTGAGAACAAGACCTTAAAGTGAAAATATGTTTGAATTGATTGAACTGTATCTTTTGACAAATAGCAGCCCAAACGATGCCATACTGGCTATTTATCAAAACTTATCAATGGCATCACAGGCAAAACCTGAACCATTCTATGATTTTAAAACAGATATGGCTCAACTATTTCATCTTCTGAGGTAACACACGTGTGATATACTAGGCCACACAAGACAATATAAGTAAAAGTTGAGCACAAATTTAATACAAATATATTTTAAAGGTTGAATAATACTAGATAAGATTGGGAATATGTTCAGCTGCCATTTGACTGTTACAAACATTTCAGCTTCTGCTCATAAGCTGATAGAGGGAGGCTTGAGATAAAGCCTGTATTTCCAAACAGTACCTGGAGCCTTCTCTGCTATTATCAGTAACCTTATCTGTCATTGCAACTGCTCAAGTAAGGTAAGGTTCTGGGGCTAAAACCTATTTTTTATAAGGCTTCAGCGTACACAGATTTGAGTTGTCTGAATAGTCAACAAATGTATACCAAAAAATAAGATAAAGAGGAGTATATACATTTTTTACTGTTTTTGTATGTCTTTGTGTACAGCTTTTACTTTTTTTTCCAGTACTGAAATAATGTTTGTTTCTTACAGATGGAAATTGTATTTAAAATTACTAATCCTAATGAAATCAAGATTCTTTTGATTTTAGCAACTAAAGCATCTAATTTGAATTTTCTTTTTGCTTTAAAATGAGTAAATGCAGTAAATTATTTAACGTAAACATTAATAGATTTCTTGTTTTCTACACAGACTAATGAGGACTTGTGTTATCAGATTAATTAGTTCCAAGTTGGCAATATTTATTTACACCAATGAATAAAGATTACATCTAAATACAGATTCTTACTTGTTGCTGATACGAAATTGAGATTTGAGAAAGGTTTCTTCTCTTTGGTCAGTGACCTTAGGATCACTGCACAATTTAAGTATGTATTTAAGACATATTAAATTTTAGCTTAGGGGTTGCAAAGTCTCTTCTTTCAGTATTTGCATGTGTGTGCTTTAGCGTTTTTTGTTTTTTGTTTTTTTTTTCCTCACAAATGATAAATGAATTCACATAATATTTTTGGAAATATTTATTTGAATCTGATTTAGTTGGGGCAATTATTAAGGCAGGAATTATAAAATATGTAGTTATTTTATTTCTGAAATTCTCCACCACACACTATATACAAACCAGCTAAATTTGGGTTCTGAAGGTTTTCAGTCAAGAAAATCTTCACAAGGATGCTTGTGGGCATACATTAATTTAGGAGAATCAGAAAATTGGAAAAGTTTAGTCACAAAGTGGCTTTGCCCCACTTAGGCAGCCTGGAGCCCTAGGGAAAGTGTTTTCTACTCACGATGGTAGAGTAGAAGTTTTGAGATAGTCCCTTGCTCCTTTGTGGCAGTGTTGGAGTTGCTCGATGTCTTGATAGCTGTTGAGAGGCTGCTAGATCTTCCCAAGTTCTAGCAGGGTGCTGGGAAAGAGGCACACAATCTCTGCTCTGATTCTGTTTCCTTTTGGCACAGAAATTGAAGAGGTGCAGGCAGGTTCTCTTGCAGATGCACAGAGAGCAAGATGTCGGTAGCACTTCTCACCATGTCAGGAGGCACTTAGTGCCTTCTCCTGGTAAACTTGAGGCATGTAATTTTCCAGGTAGTTTAAGCCTGAAACATCAGGGCTAAGCTGGTCTGAAGGAAGAGGCAGAGCAGAACACGTTGTTCAAGCTGAGAGCAGTGAGTCAGAGAATGTTGTCTGAGCAGAGCAGCACAGACTGAGGCAGAGGCAGCACAACTGCTTACAGCTTATCTCAATTTATATTATTTGCCTGAGTGTAAAGGCTCCTTTGGCCACAGTGATTCACCAGTCAAATGGCATTTGTGAAACTGACCATATTAGGTGAACCCAGGGCTTGCTTATCCTTATTTGGGCAAGACACTAACAAGTGCATAGACACCTGTGGGTACATTTTTACCATTTTGGGAGGAGACATAATGGCCTAAGCCTTTGCTTTCCTCCCTCCCTTGCTTCCCCCATCGGCAGAAGGGTGGGGCAAGCCAGGACATCTAATAGGCCTGTTAGCCTTCCAGGACAAAAACATAGCCTTGGTTACTGTCCTAAGACCAAAAAAAAGAAAAAACAAACCACCAACCAAACAAAAAACCCAACAAACAAACCCAAACCCAAACCAACACATTCCCCCTCAAAACCTTGAGGTTTTCCCACAATACCTTTAGTTCATCTTTACTTAATGTTAATATATATTTTCTTCACTTAGAAAATAATCACAAAAGTTCTGGTTTGCTTAGAAATGCATTTTTCTACTTTTCAGTATCATCCACTGTCTACTCTGTCCCATTCACAAATTTAATATGCTCTTTGGCTGGATTGTTCCTTGCTGTCTGCCTTTATTTCCTAAATTGCTGCAATTTGCCAAATAAGAAATTTATCTCTACTTATAGAGTCATAGAATGGCTTGGATTGGAAAGCACTTCCTAAGGTCACCATGTCCAGCCACCCCTGCTGTGATCAGTGATGTCCTCCACCATATCAGGTTGCTCAGAGCCCTGTCAAGACTCATCTCAATGTTGCCCAGGGAGGTAGTTGTGGTCCCATCCCTAGGGAAACCTCTTCCAGTGTTCTACCACCCTCATTATAAAGAACCTGCTTCTAAAATCCAATATAAATCTTCTCTAATTTAAAACCATTGCCCCTCATCCTGTCACTACAGACTTTTGTAAACAGCCCCTCTGTAGTCTTCTTGCAGGCCCACTTCAGGTGCAGGAAGGCCACTACTAGGTGTCGCTGGAGCCTTCTCTTCTCCAGGCTGACCCCATCACCCTCAACCTGTCCCTTTGATCGTTTTCATGTCCCTTCTTTGGACCCATTCCATCAGGTCCATATCCTTCCTGTGTTGAGGTTTCCAGAGCTGGAGGCAGTACTCCAGGTCAGGACTTACCAGAGGAGAGTAAAAGGCAAAGTCACCTCTCTTGATCTGCTGGCCACTCTTTCTGATGAATACAGGCCCACTACTCAGATATCGACCAAGTTTTGTTTAATCTGTGGTGACTCTCTATTTACTCCCCTATGTTTTCCTAATTACAGCTATTTGTCCTGAAAGACTCACTATGAGCTTTGTTTTAGCTACAGCCATAAAGCGTAGAATTTTAATAGCAAATGCCTCTGAAAAACAGATTTTTAATGAAGTAATTAATATAAACACTTCCTAAGCCTAGTAGATTCTCCTGAACTAATAATGTTTTGATGTGGATGTATTATCCATCTGATGCTTCCTATTACCTGGGTAAGATTGCCTTCTCTAAACTTCATAGTGCAAAATTCTCCCTAAAATTATTAGCAGTAATTTTTGGCTAAGTGCAGAACAGATATAGATTTATTTTACCTCAAAAACTTATGAGAAAAATGCATTTAATATGCTTGTCTACAACATTCCCTGTTACTGAATGCTATCCCAGCACTAACTGCTATCTCTCTAGATTTCAGTAACTACTATTGGCATTGGCAGAAGGTGAAAGTTCTTGTTAGTGTAGTTTGAGATATTTTAACAAAACTAACTCTGAAGAGATTATCACATAAGCAGGTGAAACAAAGCACAGGGAAAATGGGATGACAGACAAACAGATGTCAGAAGTGTGATGTTCCATGGTCTTCTAATGTCTTGCTTGATTTTTTTTTTTTTATATATAGTTTTCTGAGGACTAAAGGGAGGAGAGGAAAGAGAAAGGTGACAGCTGTAAAAGATAGAAAGTTACAGACAAAATGGACAGATAGGTCATGGCAATGGAGCTCAAACTACAGAAACAACAAAAATATGTAGATTATAAGGTGCAATTTCCAGTAAGTGTGATCTCTGAGTCTGCTTACATTCAAGTTTAGATATCAATTAGAAAGAAATAGTTTAGATAACTTAAATTCAGAATCCATGCATGCCTCTTACATTATTGCTACTTTTAAATACCTTTAATATGCTTCAATCTTTTCATAATGTGATGTGGTCTTTTAACTGAATACTGAATCATTGTTTTTTGTGTTCTTCAAATGCATGTTTAATTCCCCCCTCCCTCTTCTGTGTTACATGAGCTGCTGTTTCATATGTATAGTCAATGTCAAGACACTGAACCAAGTATTAAGAAAATGGAGATTGTGAGCAATTAAGAAAAATGTGTTTGTCTTTGAAAGGATTTTCACTTTTTTTGCAAAGATGAGGCAAAGAGCAGCTTGCAGAAAACAGGACTCAAGTCAAAGCTTTGTATTTTTCTTACTATTTTATGGAAGTGTCTAAGTAATGACTTCCATAAAGTAAATTTTTGAATGACAAAAATAATTTGCTTTTTCTTTCTTATTGTTATTGACAAGCAATGTGCCATCTTGCCTCTGTACTTAGCATACACCTCAGATATAACATGTTATCTGCACTGACCACTTAGGGGAACATGTTCTTCAGGCACTCTGCCCCTCTAGCTTCCTTTAATGAAGGAGATGTGAAGACCTTTATTTTTTTCTTTTTGCATAAATAGTAGCTTGGTATTTTTTCCTCTTTCTGTCTTTTCTTGAGGATTTCGGGAGCATTTAAGTTAAACAGAACTTAAAAAATCACGAGACAAATGTTCAGAATGCAGCTTGCTCCTAAAACTGAGGAAAGATATGAAAAGCTATTTATTTTGAAAGTAAAATGAATTTAAATTGACAGGCAGTTGCTAAAGTATACTAGTTAACTAAATACAAAATATCTTATTTGTAAAACTGCTGAACTTGTAATACAGTTACTTTTCTGGGACAAGGACTACTGTGATCTGAGCATTTTGGTAGCCAAACTAATGTATTGCTGTACCTTTGTTTGATCTCAGTGATTCAGAGAATCCCCACCCAACTCCCCCCAGTTCAGTAA
Source organism: Psilopogon haemacephalus (assembly GCA_013396835.1). Classification (NCBI taxonomy): domain Eukaryota; kingdom Metazoa; phylum Chordata; class Aves; order Piciformes; family Megalaimidae; genus Psilopogon; species Psilopogon haemacephalus. The sequence continues at coordinate 192,861 of VWZI01015514.1, forward strand.
GACTACAGCCCTTGTCTTCAGTGGATGTGTTAATTACTTCTACTCTTGTCCAGAGGCAACAAATACAGGGTGAACATTCTCCTTGCTACTTCATAGGTTCCTGAAAGAGAGAGGGAGTATGAAAGTGGATATTTCATATGTACGCATGTCCCTTGATTTAGATTCAAACTTGAATACTTGTATTGAGCCACTGTTCCCTGTGAAAATTCCAAACCGTACAGAATGATTTGGAGGGCAGAGTGCTGCTCCAGTTTTTTCGAGGTTTGTCTGAAGCGACTGGCAGAAAACAAAAAATGGTTTATGCTTAATTTACTTTTGATTTCAGCAGAAATGGCCTTTTAGGAAGCACCACACAGGTAGTACAGTCCCTCAGGGATGTTTCTGTCCCGCAGACCCAGGAGGACCCAAGATGGATCACTTTTCCCAGTTGTAGGTGAATCCAGTACCAAACCCCAGGGAGTACTGATAGTAGAGCTGCTATTGTCAGCTTTATGTCCCCACAAAAGGCATTATTTGTTGAACAGCAATTACCAGATGCAGTCTCTTTCTGCTTTATGTTCATTTTGTGATAAAGCTGCTGATAAAGATTAGATACCCAGCTGCATATCATGCTTCAGTCAAAATAGAAAGGTTCTTAATTTGAGTAGCAGATCTCTAGAGGCTGTCCTGGCTGTCCCTTTCAGCTATGCATCTATAATATTTTGTAGCTATTAAGTTAAACCTTATAAAAATAACATTACTGATATGAAAATGTTTTTTCTTCTTCATGATGCCCTCGAGATATGTTTAAGTTTTCTTTGTAACCTCTAATATTTTTTAAATCTTTTTGAAGAAGGAGAGAGGGAAAAACAGAAAGGATGAACAACAAGTCAATAGCTTTCTACACAAGAAGCATGTTTGCATCAGATTTTCCAAGATATTTTGCATTGGTCTTGTTTAAATTGATGGTGATATCTCCAGTACACTAAATGGGATCAAAGTTCATTTTGGTGCTGAGTGCTTTTGAAACTACTTTCCTACTGGTACTGTCCTGGTATGAGTATGACAAACACCCCAGAGTTGGTCCAGCCCCTGGAGTCTCTCCTCCCCCTTCTGTTCAAGGTCCAGGAGGAGTTGAGGGGCGGGGGCACACCACGTGGCCCCGGGACCCAGGGAGACCCCAGGCTGCATGTATGCGTGGAGTTTTTTGAACCAATTGGTCAGCTAGAGAATGCTGAATACCTATTGGACAGTTTCACGCACCCCCTAGGGTATTTAGGCAGGGGTCAGCGGCCGTTAGTTGCTATTCTTCGTTCTTCTTCGTCCTTCTTCCTTGTCTCCCCGTCGTGGCTGTGAGAAGCTTCAGCCACCTGTACGCAGCAAGGCAGCAGGCATCAAAGCATAGCAGCTTTCCAGAGACGTGTCAAGGCTAAACCCCTTCCCTCTCTCTCTCTCTTTCTCTCCCTATCTGGGCTAAGTCGGTCCTTTTCCTTATTCCCCTCGGGTTCAGGAAGGAGCGGTGTTTCCCCCCTCACGCCCCCGCGGGTTTGTAGGCGTGGCTGGGGTCTATTCTGTTTGTATACTCTCTGTTCCCTAAATTCTGACTGTTAAACTGTTTATCTGGCATTTTGAGCAACTCATGCATTTGTTTTCCTGCCAACCGTGTACCCAACAAACCCCAGGGGGCTCCAGGACCCCCCTCCGTGGATATCGACATTAATTAAAGCGATATCTCGTGACAGGTACTTAGCAGTGATCTTTATTTCCTTTTCCTTGAGTTAGTAAACAGCCTTAGAAATATGATTTAAAAACAGAACACAAACTTGCTAATATATTTGCCCAATTTCAGTTGGAAATCATAGGAAAAGGTAGCCAGACCACCTACCGCTGCTTAAATCACTATGACTATATTAGGCTAATTTTAACTCACTTAAATTCAGTCAATGGCTCTCTCTCTTTTTCTATCTAGATAAGCAGAGGAAGCAGATGGAGGCTGTTTACTATAATTTGATGAATTTTAGCACTGGATGAGGCAGAGCAGACTGCGGAGGAGGAGGGCATCACATGGTGGGCTAGGTGGGCACAAGTTAACTGCCCTTGTTGATTTTAATGGGTGAACACTGACCAAGCTCTGATACATATAGAAGTGGGATAGTTCAGCTACCCGCCCCCCACCCCTTGCATTTTTTCCCAGCAAGAGTAGTATGGCACTGGAATTGACTTCCCAGTCAGGTGGTTGAATCACCAACCCTGGATGTGTTTAACAGTCACTTGGATGTGGTCCTAGAGGATGTGGTTCAAGAGTGAGCTTTGTAGAATGGGGATAATGGTTGGACTCAATGATCCTGAGCGTCTTTTCCAACCAGAATGTTTCTGTGATTCTGTGAATGATAAAATGCAGGTTTTATAGTAGCAAGTCCTCTCATTGGCTTATGATAGGTATCTTTTTCTCCAGATTCATTTGTAGAGTTTCAGTGACACCAAAACCTTGGTCTCTCTATAAGCACAGCTGCATTTTGACACTGTTTTCAGTGTCCACAGGTTTCCCTGATGTACTTTCCCTGCAGAGGTGCCAGGAAACACCATTGTTTCATTTGGCTCCCAAGAGCCTCACTGAAGCCAACACCAAAAACTCCCAAAACATATCTAATACATTTGTTGCATTAAATAATTTTATTTCAGAAGTTAGTTCTAATGTGCGTAGTCACTCTCCGGCTTTTGCATGTTTAGACACAACAGAGAGCAGGAGATAGCATTTTAAAAATCCTTTGAACTGCTAGTTACTCAATGGTAATCTTTACAAGACAGAGACATTAATTCAGTATCGTTAAAAAGTGTTTTATTAAATTAATATTTAGACACAATGCGGTTTATGCCACTTCACACTAATGAATGCTATTGACACTTAGTAAGTCCTTGATAGTAATATCAAGTATTACAGTGGAAATAGTATACGACGGGAAATTGAAAAACTTAGTGTTTATTTGACTAATGAGTTTTAACTACCTACCTTTAATGGTCTGAAATTCTCAATTAGAGTGGTAGCTGTATCTGTAGTTGTCACTAAATGAAATAAAAAGCAAGAACCAGAATGATACAGATAATTTCATAATAACTATAAAATCCCTCTCCCTTATCGTTACCTATAGAAAATGAACTTTTTCCCTGATGCAAGGAAGCTATAAGTATCTAAAGTAAAATGGAAGAGAATAGTTAATAATAACCATGAATGTACTTTGAGAAATGTCTTTTACTAGGGGACCGTAACTCATGTGCTTGTTCTGGAAATGCAATTCCTCACATCAGGAAATATTTATAAGCCCAGAAAGACTCACATCAATAAATGTAAATCAGTCAGGTGTATTTGGGATAGATCTGCAATGAGAGGAAATCAGCATAACTCTGTGGATTCGTAGAAACTACACCTCAGGGTCACTGAGGATCTGCCAATTACTCATCATAGCAACACAGTGAAGACACAAATTTATGCTGGGCTGGATGTGATCTCATGAGACTTGCTTAATACTGATCTTTGTTCCATTTTTCTGTATAATAAACTCCCACAATTGATTTGTAGTCTTGCAGGACACCAGGAAAACCACAAGTGGCAGTCATTGTAAAAATCCCACAAACATATGCACCCTATTACATTATATATTTTTCCCAGCTGAAAACCCTTCTTCATGGTTGTATTTTTTTTTTCTCCAGCTATACTGGAGAGTTAAAGTAAGAAGTTTGTGTTGTAAGGTTAACATTAAAATATATCTTTTGTTTCATGTTTTCTGTTCTTTTTCAACTGATAATATTTGTCATGTAACATTTAAGTAGTTAGGTTAATTTTACCAACAAAAATAATTTTATTAACTACGCTGTCATTCTTTTAGGAAGAGTCCATTTAAAAGACTCTAAAGCATATAAAGGTGGTCTGGCTACCTCTTTCTACAGTTCCAAATTATAAGTTTTGCATAATAAAACTGTATAAATAAACTCCTCACCATATATAAACAAACAAGTAAATAAGTAAAACTCCCTCCATCCTGCCCCCTCGATACTCTTGCTGATGTCAGTTCTTAAAAAGTACAGAAGCAGTTCATCCTTCTCAGTTACAGGACTTTGGCCAGGAGGTGCATCTATAACGGTCTTTGATTCTGGAGACTTGGGGTATAATTCCTTGTTTCCCATAGGTTTCATATCCGCTTATTGAGGGCTGAGCCATGAGCACATATTTAAATATAACACGTCAGGGAAATGTTTGAAAGCCTGGAATATCATTGTAAATGTTTGGAGCTCTTCTTTGAAACACATGTGAATCTTGTTTCAATTATTTATCAGTTAAAAGAAGTGTGTTAATAAAACATTGGAAAAGCCATTAGTTAGAAACTCAGTGTACGAGGCAAAGGAAATATTATGGTGTTATTTGCTTAGCATCCTGAAATTATTTGCTTCCTGCACATTTTCCACAAGGATTATAGTTTTGGGATTTGGTTGGGATTTTTGTCTGTTTCTTTGTTTTTAAAAGAATATTTTAATTTTACATTTACAATTTTCAGTGTGCCTACTTACAGTGATTATAATTTCTAGCAATTAGTTATAACATTCAAAACAGATAACTCTGTAATTGCCCCCCCACACACTTTTTGCCTTTCCAAGATATGTTCTAAAATTCATAAACCTGGTAAAAAAAATGTATTAAAAATAGATTTCATACATTTTTCAGGTATTTTGCATTTGAGCTGAAGATTTTAGGTATGACAATTCACTTAATCTGAAAGGTGCTAAATAGTGACATATTCCTTCTTCTGCCTCTTTCTCAGGCAAGTAAACCAAGAACAGTATTTTTAAATTTAAATATGTGGAACAAATATTTCTATGTGCTCATGAAAATTGTTTCACAGATGATTCTCTACCGCATTTTGTTTTGTTTATGATGAATTAACGTGGTAGAAAAACTCTGTAGGATTCATGTAAAAAAAAAATCTTTATGTAAACTCTGTCTCAAGGCTTGTCTGTCAGTGGATTAATGCACTAAGTACCCTGCACCCTTCCCCATGCCCCATCTAAGACATGACCTTAAATCCCAGTTTTGTTAGCTAGTAAAATGTGTGATGATTTCGGCTGAGATACCACACTTGTACACTTCATAAAACTGTCAGTCAGTTAGGAATAGCCAAGCCTTGAAGCTGCATCTGGAATATTTGTGTGCAATTTTGGGCAACTCAATTCAAGAAGGACAGGGAAGAGCTTGAAAGAGTCCAGCACAGAGCCATGAAAATTATTAAGGGAGTGGAACATCTTTCTTATGAGAAGAGGCTGAGGGAACCAGGAACCGGGTCTCTTTAGCTTGGAGAAGGGGAGAGTGAGGGGTGACCTTATAAAGATGTGCAGGGTGAATGTCAGGAGGACAGAGCCAAGTTCTTCTCTGTGATGTTCAGTGATAGGACAAGGGGTAGTGAGTGTGAGCTGGAGAAGAGGAGATTCGGCCTAAATATAAGAAAAACCTTTTCACTGTGAGAGTGGCAAAACACTGGAACAGACTGCTCAGACATGTTATGAAGTCTCCTTCTCTGGAGACATTCAAAACCCACTGGGTTCCTGTGTGATCTATTCTGTTCTGAGGTAGGTTGGACTAGGTGATCTTTTGAGGTGTATGCTTATGTGAATGCTAAATGCACTTGCACAGTGTTGATAGCAAAGATATGAAGAATTTAAAAAGAGATATTTGGAAAGAGCTTTTGAGAAGAGTTCTATTTAATACAAAAAGGTTTTCTTCTGATTTCTCCACTACACTTTTCTAACTTCTTGCTTGGCTCATTCAGCAGGCAGGACCTGCATATCAGAAGGGCTTTGCAGGACATGCCACTATGTCCTGGGGGACAGCTGTGTACTAGATTGCCTTATCCTTCCTATGATATGGCCACAAATCAGCCTCCGGTGTTTATGTTTGGAGTGATAAATTACCTGGGTTTATAGCCACATTGTTTTATGAATATTTCATTTTATGCAGAATACTTGTCCTGCTGAAAGCTAACGTACCTGTTCCATATTTTTAGCTTTGACTGCTAAAAGATGAGTTCAAGTGTTTCAGATACTTCAGACAAGAATGCTAATTTATGCAAGTCTTTTAGCTGTGGGATTGATCTGCAAACTTTTTGCTTTATATAACTTTACCTTGTGTTTGTTATACTTCTCTTTCCCACATACTTCTCATTTTGACTTTAATGAGCAACTTCAGCAATAATTTGTTGGAGTTTTACACCACCCCTACACAATAGAGAAGCTGGGTGATACAAAGGATAAGCAGGGTCAGAAATACTTTGATGGTCCTTTCTGGAGTTTATATCTTATAGTTTAATCTCTCTTTATTTCTACTTCCCTAGTTTTGGGGTTTTTTTTGTTTGTTTCTCAGACTAGAGAAGTGGAGATTTAGATTAGATGTCAGAAACAAGTTCTTTTCTGCAAGGGTGGTGGAACACTGGAACAAGTTGCCCAGGGAGGTGGTTGAGGCCCCTTCCCTGGAGATATTCGAGGTGAGGCTTGACAGGGCTGTGGGCAACATGGTCTAATAGAGGATGTCCCTGCTGACTGCAGGGTGGGGAGGTTGGACTAGATGACCTTTGGAGGTCCTTTCCAGCTCAGATCATTCTATGATTCTATATACTCACACATCAAATTAAAGGAATTAATTAATGGATTAATATAGGAAGTTGAAAGAAATCAAAATCAGTTTTAAATAAAGTATTATTGAAATCTTTCATGTTGAGTTAAGTAATCTCTTTTCATAAACAAAATGGATATAGTTTTCTTTACAGAGATGTAAGGGACGCTAGTGCACTGGTGGCTACTACAAGCTTCATCTAAGAAGAAATCCGTTGTTGCTTGAACTTCAAGTCAAATCTGCCCTCATTTGGCCTAATAGTTTTCCATTATATGGGATAATAATATTAAGGAATGGAAACTTGGCTGCAATTTCCTAGTTTAAAATTTCAGAGCGCTTGGCGTTGTGGTATTCATAGGAGGAAAATATTTTGGAATAAACAACTGGAACCTGTGAGTCTCTGTCAAGCCACTAATTGGTTAATAACCATTTCTGATTGCTGCACCTGGTGCTACCCCTCTGGCTCATTCTTCCCAGTATTGTCAGTGCTCTGTGACACAAACTTAGTTGAGGGCAGACACTGCTAGCGTCTTCCTGTGTACCATTTTTGGATGGTTCTGGGCATATATAAGTAGCATCCTCTGCTTAGTGCTATTGATCCAAGTATATCAAAGCATTAGGCTTCAAAGAACCTTATTTGCATTAGTAGGAATCCTTGGCAGATTAATTCACAAGAGTGGGAGCTCAGTCTAGTTTCCACTGTTATGTGTCAAGATATTCTTTCAGGTCGTCTCTGTAATACATTAGTCACCAGCTCTGGTGTGTGCAGGGCCTCTCATCTGATGGTCTCCACAAAGAAAAGCAAGCAATTTTTAAGGGTCATTTGGAGCCAATATCCATTTCAGATTCTATGTGCTCTGCCATTTTCCACATGAAGGGTATATACAGATACACAGGAACATGAAAGACAGGGGACATAAACTCAGGCATACGTACTGCATTGACCTTTAAGGGCACCAGAAGGCCCTCTTATAGACATGCACTAAGCAAAAATTAGAGCTCATAACCTCCCATACAGCATTTGTAATCGAAGTCTGGAGTCTGAGTTGACCATACACATTAAAATTGTGCCCACCAACATCTGTAGGGTGATATGTAGAGAGTATTCTGTGTTACAATGCACTGCTTGCTGGCAGAAATTGCTGTGGCACCTTTTAGAATAACGTTTTCACAGTGCAACACTTTGTAATTAGGTCATGCTGTGTTTCCTTTATGCACCATCAGTAATTTAGGAGGAAGTATGCTCCAAAGTCAGATGAGAATTTGATGATAAAAGCAGTTCTCTGAACTCTTCCAGTCTGGGCAGATATTGATGGGAACAGGTAAAATGTTTGTGGAGGACTCATATTTGCAAGCAGGTTCTAAGCCTGGTACTGGAAAAAAAAAAAAAATAAAATCATTGCAGGTATTTGTTTTACAGTGCCAAGAGAAGAGTTCTTCATCCTTTCCAAAAATGAGTTGTCTTTTCATCTCCTGTGAAAGTAACAACTTGAAACCCAGAAAAGCAAAGATAAAAAGAGATTATGAAAATAGTGCAGATATGCTGAGACAAGACATTGCTCCATTTTATGGAGTTTATTTGGAGGTAGAGGCAAGGATTGGGTATGAATTTATTCCAGACTCCATATTAGCATAAGTAAAACCAGGTTCTTTTTCCTTGGGAATTGGAAACTTTACAGAGGTTTTTATGCCAGTGGTGGTTTCTGACTTATGTTCACTAAGGAGAAGAAAGATAAGAGTAGGCAGAATAAAGTCAAGTTCAGACAGTAGGAGTATTTTCAATTTGATTTCTGCATAAATTAGTTCAGTGATGCACCTTTTTAATTTGTGTGTCTTTAAATTCCCTTCTTGTGCTGTCTATGCTCAAATTGTAATGTAGCCTAAATACTGGATAGAAATGAGGGATCTAGACTCTTTTCTTAAGTATGCTTTATGAGTTCTGCTCCATTTACCAAACACAGTATTTCAGCAGCAGACAAGTCCTTTTAAGTTTTCTTCTGTTGGAAGACATCTTCTGTTGAATCCTGAGTAGGATCAATAAATATATTCTTAATGCACAGGAGATTTTATTTAAGCATCAGATTCTTAAAATATTTAGCATCCTTTCTATTCTCTGGTGAAATACTCTCTTGATTCTTTGCAGTAAGTGTTGACCTTGGGAATATTGCAGGCTGTATATCTGTTTTGTTTCATAGCAAGAACTCTCTGAAAAGAGATGGCTGCCTATTAAACCTATCTTTTGTGGAGGATAGATTAAAAAAAAACCCACAACAGTACAATGTTAATATACAGCTGATTCTACAGGTTGGATCTTCACAGAGAAGACCTTAGAGAATAGCTAGAATGAACAAGAATATTTTCAATTGCATCAGCTGAGAGTGTGATCTATCCTCTTAAATGAATTTATACAGTGCTTGCAAAAAGCCTACCTCTGAAGAATTCACTGAAGACTCCCAGGAGACCCCACTTAGGTGGCCTACTTAAGCTTTTGTTCTGCAAACCCTTGTTTGTGCAAATGATCCTACTGAAATAGACCATCTTTATTATTGGGTTTAGGCCTGGGTGTCCAACCACATGAATGAAGCAGCCATGGTAGTACTCTTCAGTCTGAAAAGTGAGAAATTACCACCGTGTAAAGCTCATAAAAGAAGCTCCTCTAATCTTTTCTGCAGTGAAGATTTTATTTGGCAGGATATGGTGGGTTTTACTCTCTTCTGCAGCCAGCTCTTCTTTCCTAATGAGCAGAATGTATCTGATCTCATTCGTGTTAGAGCTGCATCTAAGGAACGCTGCTCTTCCTATTCTTTTCTTGACATCTGCTCGTTCATAGTATCAGTTGAAATTCACACATCTAGCTGACTAAAAGCTCTGTTTATTATTTTTCCTGGGATAACTAGAAGAAGTAGGAGAGGAAGCAAAGTGTATTTATGACTTCTAAATGCAGAGAAACAGTTGCTAACTGCTGAAGTTCTCAGAGATGATCAGCAAAACTTTGTAGCCAGAGGGTCTGCTGAATCTCAGAAACTGTCTCTTCCTCTGCTGATGTCTGAAAAAAAGGAAGTTTCTGAAGTCTGAACATGTCCACTATATCTGTACAGCCTGACCTTCAAAATTTCATGTAATGCCAGAAATTATACTTCCAAAATTGTCTTGTTAGGACTTTCTCTGCAAGAAGCTACAATTCACTTCTTCCAATGTATTATAATAAATGAGCTAACAAGACACCACAGTCCTCTTGGGACTTGACCCTAGCCCTGCCTAACTGAATAGACATTTTTCAAAGCCTCCTGAGCTAGAACAAAATGTTGCATCTCCTAAACTTCCCATGTAGACCATCCATAGGAATAAACTCTTAATTCTCTCCTGAAACTAGTGAGAGGCATTTTTACTAAGCCATTTTTAAAGACAGGCTGCAGATATCCCTCTCCTTTTTTTTCTTCCTCTCTACCATTTTAGTTTTCAGCATCAGCATTCATGGCAGCTGTGGACTATGTCATATTGTCCTACTGCTTTGTACATTTATGAAGCTATACTATGCTGTCTTTAGAAATCAAAGTGTACTTCATGAAGTCTTTATTTATGGCTGGTGTAATGAGTAATATCAGCTGCAGCGGGATCGCCACACAGATGGTGTCATTCTGCAGAGAGGTTTTTTCACCTCATAACTACAGTGATTTTACTCACTGATATCTGGTCTGTGCTACCTAAGTATAGCAGCAGAATCCTAATATTGCAATTGTAACTTGAGAAAGCACTATGAAAGTTTTTTTTCCCCCCAATTTTAATTGTTATTGATGTCTGCCATTCGTAAAACTTAAGCAAAGTAATTTTCAATTGCTTCTGTGCTGTGATGTTGCTTGTACAGTGAACTCTGGAGGTCTTGTTTAAACACCAGAATAAGTTTTACATCACTTTTGCTGATGATAAGAATCACTATGTCTGTGTATTGTAGTAAAATAGGAATTATAAATGGCACAGCCAGATTTACAGCAAGATGAATATTGTGCTTTACTCTAGGTGGATACTAAGTTACAAAGAGATCCCAGAAAAGGACTGGGGAGCCTGAGTGCCAGGATGATCTATTTCAATCTCACATCCCAGCTGTAATATGTGCAGTTAGGAGAAACTGCTCTGAAACAGAAAACTGTTGCAATAAAGAAGCTCTTCCAAAGGGTTTCTAACTGTGTTGAGTAGTCACTGCCCCCGTGCTGCTCCCTCTGACAATTTTTTTATTGGTGAAGAGGAGGAAGTTCCCCTTGATTTCCTATATAATAGATATGTTAAATATAGTCCATTCCTTCTAATCCATGACATTTCCAGACTGAAGTATTGTGAAGTACAGTGAATTGCTGTTAATCTGAAGATGAATACACCTGACTGTGTACCAGAAAGGCTCCTCAATCTCTTGTTTGGTAACCTGCTTTTTAAAGGTATGTTGGTTATAAGTGAAAATGCCATAATGCTGGGCATCCCTGTACCTTCCACAAGGGAAATGGTTCCCTTCAGCCCCTTGTTCCCAGGTATGGTATGTGATGGTATTTGCCGGTTCTGACTTATTTAGTAGATGGAAAGGTAGACTGCCTTGCAGTGGTCAACATAAAGGCAGAGGAATAGTTCCAGCCACAGGCAGATCTAGCTTGTGCCATGGAAATGACATTTCTCATCCAAGTTTGTGTTAAGGTAACTACTGGGGAATAAAGTAGAGGAAAAAAAAAGCCAAACTTTTTAAACTTATTTTTAAGTGTATTCAGTTACTGTGAAGGAATAATAGGCTTTGTTGGGGCACCATTATACAGTGATGTAGCTTTTAACTTATGCTTGTGCCATTCTTTGAAGATGGTAGCCACATGAGAAAATGCTTTGCAGTACAAAATTGGTCATATTTCTAGACTCTTCATCAATACAGTCATTATTTAAATAATAATCAAGCCCTAAGCCTTTAATATGTTTTTACTTATGCATGTATCTTCTGTCCTAAATTCTCATTAGCAGCATGAGTTTTGGCCCTATGTGAGTAGTAGTGGCATTACAATCTTATTTAACAGCTCCCTAGTTTCTTCTATAACTGTATTTTTATGAGCATTTTATGAAGTATTTATTATGGGCAGCACTTAAAACGATGTAGAGACTTTCTACATCAAGTCTTTAAAAAAACCCAACAGACCACTGGTGTCCTATTTAGAAAATATTTCTTTATGGGCAGCTAGGCAAACACTTAGATATATGGGTGGATCATAAAAATAGGTGAAACTACAAGAGATTCTTTAACTATTCTGAGCAGGAGTAGAATTCATATATTCCTCAGTTAAATCTTTGCTTTATGCGCACACCAAAACGTTTCTCTGTCTGCTTCCCTTTCACATTTATTAACTTTCTATGATTTAATTTTTACTTTCCCTATCTTATTGTTTGTGAGAAACAACTTATTTTTTAATCACAAACAAAGGATGGAAGTGAAGATGCTCTCAGACTTATAAGCTTTGCTTCACAACTCCTTACACTTATTGTTGTCTTTTAGTGTAGTTGGATTTAGCATCGTCACTGTAAGAGAACCTGATCTGCTGAAACTTCAAAGCCCTCTTCCAGGCTAGGATTAAGACATAGAATCACTTCTCAGCTGCAGTCTTCTTCAAGAAATATTATTTTCAAATATATATATATATTTCTTTTTTCAAATTCAGATAATCATTTAGCTTAGACAATTAGTCAATATACCTAAGTGGCTTAAATTATGTATCTGCTTAAGTGTTCTGCTGGCTCACATTCCAGTTTCTCAAAGTTGTTAGAGAAAGCATACGAGAGGGAGGAAAGGAAACTAATTTCAAATTGAAAATTGTTATTCAATCTCTTCACCAAAGAGTAAACTCTGGAGATTGTTCCTATTTGTTTTTCCAGACTACCTGAGTTTGCCTCCAAGCGCTCTGATAATCAAGAGATTAGTGGAATCATAGAATGGTCTGGGTTAGAAGGGACCTCCAAAAGTCATCTAGTCCAACCACCCTTGCAGTAATCAGGGGCATTCTCAACTAGATCAGGCTGCCAAGAGCCCTGTCAAGCCTCACTTTGTTGAGCCCAACCACCTCCATAGGCAACCTGTTCCAGTGTTTCACCACCCTCATAGTAAAGAATCTATTCCTAACATTGAATCTGAATCTGCTCTTCTCTAGTTTGAAGCCATCACTCCTCATCCTATCCCTATAGGCCTTTGTAAACAGTTTCTCTCCATACTTCTTGTCTCCCTGGAGACTTCTCTTTTCCAGGGTGAACAACCCCAGCTCCCTAAGCCTGTCCTCATAGCAAAGGTGCTCCCACTCCCTGACCATTTTTGGTAGCCCTCCTCTGGACCCACTTCATCAGGTCCATGTCCTTCCTATGGACCTGAGGACTTCAGAGCTGGATAGAGTACTCCAGATGAGGTCTCACTAGAGCGGAGTAAAGTGGTAGTCACCTCTTTGGATCTGCTGGCAATGTATCTTTTGATGCAGACCAGGATGTGAATTACCTTCCATAAGAGCACACTACCAGTGCTCCTGGTCTTCAAAGTATTTTCATAGACAAATGCAGGCAGGATCAGGGTTTTGTGGGCAAGCTTCAAACAAGAAAATAAATCTCTCAAAAAAACCCAAAAAGCAAACAAACAAACAAAACCCCAACACAAACACCCCCCCAAAAAAAAAAACCAAACCCACCCAAAAAACCAAAAACCCCAAACCATCCAATGCCTCATTTTTTTCCATTCCAGTTTAGCAGAGGCAAAGAGAAGGCTTTTTATTCTGCCACACCATTAAACTTATTTCTCAAAAAACGTTTTGTTCTTTTCCACATTAAAAAAAAAAAAAACAACCCTCTGCATTTGGAATATCTAGATTAATTTCTAATGAACTGAACTTTACAGTCAGGAAGAGAGAAGACATTGCTATCCAGGAAATTTTTAAGCCCATTATAACAATTAAACTTAAGCAAACTTCAATTTTAAATATTCCTTTTTCCAAGCCATATATTTAAACAGTTTTGAGAAATGTGAAATGGTCTTTTGAGACATCATTTAAGACTTCTACCTGATTCAAGCTCCAACAGGTTTGACTTGAACCCGTGAACAGTTTCTGTGATCTTAAAACAGTTTTCATGTGAGTTAAATGGATTTTGTGGAAAGCTTCTTACAGTTCTCGCGACCTGCTTAAACTGACAGGTCTCTAAGGCAAGAGGTGCTTGTGCTGGGCAAAGAAAGTCAATCTTGGTCAGTGCCTGGAGGAGTAATGTGATGTAGATAATAAATGGCAATATCTGCTTCAATTTTATTATAATGTACACATGTCAAGGGTATTGCATTTCAAGTATCATCACCCCTTCCATGCTTTCAGTTGCTCACTGGCATGGTGAGCTGGCATCTTCACGCTCATCCTATGGTAATTTGAGATATAATGAGTGATGCAACCCAGATTAGAAAGCCATTGGAATGTTGTGAATGTCCCTGCTCTTGGCTGGTCTGAATGTGCATTTCACAGCTTCAGAGGATGAGGCTGGACCTCCAGCTGCTGTAAACCCCACCGCAGCTTCTGCAAAGACTTTTGGCAGCGACTGAAAATCTGAGCCCCAGGCTTAGAATGGGCCAGGAGCCAGGCTGGAGCCCAGAAAGGCAATAGCCCTTAATTGCTCTCCCCTTGAAAGATAAACGTATTAGTGATATAATGACTCTTTCTGAGGACTTACTCCTCTGACAGCGACATGCTTCTGCATTTGCTTTCCTGTCCATTACTGCGCACCATTTGAAGGACAGATGTGCCACTTAATTACAGAAAATGGCAGAAGTAGGTCAGTTGTGCCTTGCTGTTCATAGTGCTAGTCTAATACAGGGCTTCCTCTCCAAGATTGGCTCTATCATGTCTGCCACAAAAAAAAACAAAACAAAAAAAAACAAAACAAAAAAAAAAACCCACGAGATTTTATTTT